>JAXBDA010000194.1:0-107492 GCA_036023075.1 Gaultheria prostrata | reverse complement strand
TTTAATTTACCAAAACATTCCATTAAAACTCTAATGACTGGATTTAGTCTTGAAAAAATCATTGTACGAAAATTTCTTTCATATTCCGGCCCCCTCCGACTTTGATTTCTGGCTCCGCCACTGTTTGCATGAGGATTCATTGGTGATGCATTATGGTTTTCTTGGTATCCATGACTTTTTCTCATCATTTTTTAGATTGGAAATTTTTAAAATTAGCCCAATAGGCTGCCGTTAAGGTTTAAAAAGTGTATTGAAATGTGTGAAAAGTGTATAAAAGTTTGTGAATGTGTAAAAAGTACATTGGAATTTGTGTATGCGTGTGTGTGTGTTTTTTTTGGTCTTTTTCTTGGCTTATTGTCTGCCCAAGGACCCTTTTATATTTAGAGTTGGCATTTGATAGTTTTGGAAATGGCTATGATGTACTGCTTGAGTCAAATTAATGTGCCCCAGTCTTTTTGCAGGTATTGCTGCTAAGTAGGCTTCATCACCGTAATCTGGTGAATTTGGTTGGATACTGTGTAGATAAAGGTCAGCACATGTTAATTTATGAGTTCATGAGTAACGGAAGCCTGGCGAGCCTTTTGTACGGTAAGTTTGTGAGTCGTTGTCTCCTAGTCATCTTAGGATATGGTGTCATATCAGAACGCATTCAATGACATGTGTGATTTATCGGAAGGGTGTATAAAGACAGTACAGTGGTGCTTGAGTTTCTTTGTGCCCAAGAAATGTCCCTCTAGGTTTGAAATAAATGAGCATGTATCACTAGTTAACTGAGTTTTCATACCAATCTGATAATTCAGAAATTGACTATCACTTTCGTTGTGTTTTATTTTAGTATCAAATGAGATAATGGATCATACTATTAGATAGCTTGATATACATTGTTGGTCCCATTTCTCAAAGCTAGCACGGTACAAGAGAGGGGTGGGGTGCGTGTCTCTGGACTGCACGCAGTAGGTGATGTTGAGTGAACACGCTGTGCATGAGAGAGGGTGCGAAGCGAAGTCCTACATTTCCTAGGTACCAAAGTAATATGAAATATATTAGCGTGAGGGCATGTGACATTGCAAAAGAGAGAAGAGAAACAACGTACAAAACAATCTTATTGCATTAGAAAGCTCGAGAGATTACAAGACTAATGAAGGGGTTATATAAGCTAACCTTAGCAAAACCCTAAGAACATAAAAGGACTAAACTACCCTAAACATAAAAGATAAATAACAATTAACTGAAACCCTAACAATTAACTAAAACCCTAAATTATACTTCACACCCCCTATCAAGCTCATGATGCGAAGCCGGCGAACATCGTGAGTTTGCCAGGGTGATAACAACTGCAAATCCACTACTGCAAATCAACTACTGCAAATCAACTGTTGCGAATTTACTACTGCGAATAAACTACTGCGAATCAACTGTTGCGAATTAACTACTGCGAAGGTGCTGAGCAGTGCAAAACTAGAACATGCGAATAAGAAGAAGGATTGATGCCGAACAGATGCAAATAAGAGAAAGAACAGATGACGAATAGATTTCGACTGCAGATTTTATAGAACTACACCGGAATCAAAAACCGATTGCAAATAATTTAGGGTTAGCATTAATTAGAGTTTCATTGTTAAGGTTTCCGTTAAATTGTTATTTATCTTTTGTGTTAAGGGTAACTTAGTCCTTTTATGTTTTTAGGGTTTCGCTAAGGTTTCGTTATTTATCTTTTATGTTTAGGATAGTTTAGTCTTTTTGTATTATTAGGGTTTCTTAGGTTTTCTATATAAGCATTGGTTCTTCTTGAAATGTTAAGGTTAGCATTAATTTAGGATTAGCATTAATTAGGGTTTCATTGTTAAGGTTTCTGTTAAAATGTTAAGGTTTCCCTAAATTATACTTCACAACCCCTCACTTCATGAGCTAGCTTTTGGGGTTGAGTTCTACTCAAGGCTGTGTAACTTGGTATCAGAGCTCTGGTTGTAAGAGGTCTTGGGTTCAAGTCTCTCTGTTCCTTTTGTTCTCCGTTTGCATTCTGTTTCTCCCTTTCGTTTTCTGTTCTGCTCTATCTCTGAAAATTTGCATCTCCACGTGTAAGATGGGGTTGCAAACGAGTCAATACGTTCAAGTAAAGCTGAGTTAGAATATGAAAGCACAGGACAGATCTCTCTTTGTTTGATCCCACTTCGCTAACAAACTGAATTAAGCAATGATTTTTTTTCCCGCTCGGCGGTTCTTAAACACTCTATATTTACAGGAGCGCTTTTGGTATTTACAGGGGGAAATTTGGCACTACGCCTTAGCATTGTATCTATGACCCAGAGCTTTCGATAGAGGCATAGGTAGCAGCGGTAAAAGTATTACCATAAAAACCTTTTAACGGGCTAGGGACTGTTTGATAACCAACAGTAGGAGATGTTTCAATTTATCTAAAAGAGGATCATCTAACGGTCGTCTTCATCTATTTCATTATCACTGTAATTTTCAAAATCATCGGAAATTTGTGCCCTCCATTTAAATAGAAGAGCAATTATCCCAACTATAGGAAAAAGTAGTATGATCATGTAATCATTTTTGTGCCATAAAATCTTCTCCTTTTTGTTTCCTTGTAAGTTTTACTAGGTACACCGAATATACCGCTTTTCGGCAACCTTCTCAACAAGTAAGAGATCCATTCGAGGAACATGGGGACTAATTGAAGTATATTGGGAGGTTCATTACTAGGGTGTTAAATAGCTTGATATACATTGTTGGGCATATTTCCTAAAAGCTTAAGTTTTCGGGAGAGTTGGTAACTTAACATGGTATCAGAGCTGTTGTGCATGAGGGAGGGTGTGAAGGGAAATCTCACATCTCCTGGGTATCAACGTAGTATGAAATATATAATGTGCATGAAGGAGGGTGTGAAGGAAAATTCCACATCTCCTGGGTATCAACGTAGTATGAAATATATAATGTGCATGAAGGAGGGTGTGAAGGAAAATCCCACATCTCCTGGGTATCAACGTATTATGAATTATATAAGCTTGAGGGGACCCTCACTTCATGAGTTAGCTTTTGGGGTTGAGTTCTACCCAAGATTGTGTAACATATACGGTGACGTTTGTGTAGGTCAAGAGGACCGAGTATTGAGTTGGGATGAACGGCTACAAATTGCTCTTGACATCTCACATGGAATTGAGTATCTTCACGATGGGGTATGCAGGTTTTCTTTTAATTCTTTACAACCGGTAACAATTGTTTAGTTCTCTCTCATGAAAAGTTTCGTGGAACAGGCTGTGCCACCTATCATTCATAGGGACTTGAAGTCAGCGAACATATTGCTAGACAGATCAATGAGAGCTAAGGTAGGCCTGGTGCTTGAAGAATTTTGTTTCCATTTTCATTTTCCAATCATTTTATATCAAATGGAATGGGTGTAAAACTATAAATTATCATCACAAGATAAACCAACACTATAGCCATGAATTTCATGGCTTGCCATGCACATTTTAAGTGCCACTACGTTGAATTTCTATCGACTTTTAAATAACAGGAATCGTCTTGACAAGAACTTTTTACCTTCCCCCCCCCTCTCTCTAAATTCATTTCTTGCTCTTATATTTGTTGTAATCTTCACTACCTATTCTCTCAATAGGTCGCTGATTTCGGACTGTCGAAGGAACAGGCCTTTGATGGCCGCAAATCAAGCCTTAAAGGTACACACGGCTACATGGACCCTGCATATATATCCACAAGCCAGTTCACGACGAAGAGTGACATCTTCAGTTTCGGTGTTATCCTATTTGAACTCATTGCAGCCATACACCCAAACCAAAACTTAATGGAGTACATCAATCTTGTAAGTTCTTTTTTCATCACATCGGAATTTCCTCCTTCCCCGACTCCTTAAAGTTTGTATTGAGAATTAGAACTTCTTTCTTGTTGTTTCTAAGGCAAGTTTGAGCCCAGATGGAGTGGATGATATACTTGACAAGCGACTCGTTGGAGAGAGTAACCTTGTTGTAGAAGCAAGGAACCTAGCTCTCATCGCTCACAAATGCTTGCACAAAACACCCAGAAAACGACCTTCGATTGGAGAAGTTTCACAGGCAATTTTGAAGATAAAACAGAAACACCTTTCGAGAGACGTTACCATGTCTTTTGCAGAAGAAGATATGCTGCACGTGGTTAGCCGAATTGGTTTTCAACAAGTCGAGTTGAGTAAAATGGCAGCGAAAAATGTGCCGATAACCGTATGACACCATTTCTATCCTTAGGAAACTATTTTTGATCGTTGATTACGCGAGGTACAGCGGAATGTATTAAGGAATACATTACTGATCTGCTTCTTCAAGGTAAGAGACTTGGATATCATGAAAGCTCCATTTCAGTCATTTGTGTGTTATATGGATCATTGGAGCATGTTAACATATTTTTAGAGTTGGGTCGCACGGTTTACTATCTTATTTGATACTCTATCAATGAAGTTTCCCATTTCTCGAAAAGAAAGAGCCGCGTCACTAAAAAGTATTGGAAGTAGAAAAAGTTCTAGACTATTGTAGTTTATCTTTTTCTCTCTTCGATGACTCTTCAAATTACACCCTAAGAGCATCTCCAACGGGAGGCCATTCCTCCGACCATAACCAAAAAATGACTCCCATGCCATTTTACAATGCTCTTAAACGCCATGCCTTTCCTCCAGTAAAATATGGCTTTGGCCATTTCTCTGGTCAAATTTGGCAGGGAAAATGGCCCTTGCTCCCTCCATTCTCAATTACGAAATCAAGAACAATCGATTTCTAAAATAAAATGAAATAAAAAAGTAGATTCTTGAGAGAAACCCAGAATAGAACTAGAGTGGAAACCCAGAAATTCTTGAGAGAGAATTGATTTCTTGCCGTACCATCAAGTTAGGATCTCAAGTGCATTTCAAAGTGGAAAGTCTTGATGGATCTCATGCCAAGTCCTGGTGGGTGGATCTTATGCCAAGTCCAGGTGGATGCTTTTGGATCTCATGAGTTTCAGGTTTTCGTTTCAGGATCTCACTTCAAGGGTCTAGATTGCTTGAGACTAATCAAATGGCCACAAACAATCTAAATTCCAACTGTTTCAACCTCCAAGGATAAAAGAAAATTTTAGTTGTTTGATCCTTTTTTTTTTTTCATGATGCATAGAAAATTAGTTGCAGTAGAAAGTTGGTTCCTAAAACTTAGTTATTAAAATCGTGATTAAAAGGTGGTTAAAATAAATAAAATAGTACTAGTTGGTAATTCAAAAGTTAGTTGAGATAAGGGTGGTTGGAAGGTAGTTGAGGAAGTGAGCCAAATTTTGGCATGGACACCAATAAAGCAGTTTGGCTAAAATATGGTAAAAAATAAAATTTGAGTTTTGCGTCCAAAAAATGGCTCCAACCATTGGAGATGCTCCAACAAGTACATCTATAGAAACGAGTCTACAAAGGTCAAGAAACATTAGATAGAAACTTAAAAAAGGCAGTTGTAAAGCACCAATTTTAATGGCTTTTCAACTTGTAAGCAAACTACAAATATATTTAGATAAACTTTTGCTTCTTCCTTTGAAGATGCCCTTGGATGGAATAAGTCAACAATAGCAAGAAGGGAGTCATGAATTATGCTACATACAAGAGATATGTTATATTTTATTATGTGATGATCCTTAATGTGACACAAAATGAGACTGTTTTAGCTAATTAATTAAGTCGGTATATATTTTTGGTCTTTATTTAAAAAATTTACGCATTTATTAGTTTGCATCGATTTTTTATGGATTATTAGTTCGTCTCGATGAGAGGAATCTAAAAAATAAAAAATTATGATCAAAGTCTTAAAAAAGTTCACTAACAAAGAAAACAATCCAAAACAAACAGACTTTTTGGATTATTTTTGTCTCTATTCACAAAAATTTTAGTTTGGTTTATACAGTACTCCAATTTTTTAGTTTTTAGATTTCTTTCGTTGAGATGAAACAATAATCCACAACAAATTAACCTAAAACCAACAAATGCGAAAAAAAAAATTCAAGTAAGGACAAAAATAATAATAATATGACTTGATTATTTAGCCCAAACAAATGACTAAACCCTATTGATCAAAAATAAAAAATAAAAAATAACTAAACCCATTCATTATGCAACATCAAGCTGTAAATCACCCATGCAAAAATCAGGTTGATTAGATATTACATCGATAAAGTCTTAGTTGAGTCATATTTATATGATCATCCATTACTCTCAGGATTATTTTTTGTACAAATGTATTTCGATTGTTCAATCGAACTATTCGCATGGATGAGTCATGAGTATGACGTCCATGAACACCTACCCCATGATCAACTTCAATTGTATAATGAGACCATAGCGGGTCTCCTTTGACGTCGCATGAGAAATTACATGAGATCACTTGAGAAGATCTTGATTTTATGATGGCTAAATCAATACGAGCACCGTGTGCCCATAATGACTTCTTTCCCTTTTCTTTGTTTTTTTGAAATTTGGAAATGGCAATAAGTTCATTAATAATATGGAAATTCCAACACAACACATCCACCCACCATATAAGTAATAGGAGTAGTACTTCAGAAACATATCAACAGAACTCATTAGTCTCGAATCCACAGGTCAACTATTCCAAGCTTTGAGGTTATTGGAGGTTATGTCCGGTAGTTACTTTCAAAATCTCGAAATTAATTGAGGTATGTGCAAGTTAGCTTAGATATCCAATAAAAAAAAAAAGTAGAACTCATAAGTCAAACCTAGCATAAAAAGCCTGTGCTATGCATAGCACATAACTTACTGTTATAGCAGTACAGAAATGTAAGCTTATTAATCGTCTAATATACCAAGGACCCCTTTGGACTAATGTTTTGGTATTGTAGGCCGCGTATTTTTGGAAAGTTTCTCTCACTTTTTATTAGATTTGGGTCATATTTTTGGATTAATCGTTCATTTCAACGAAAAGAATAAGAAATTATAAACGTATATATCAAAGTTGAAAAAAGCTCACTAAAAACGTAAAATACATTCTCTTAGTGTCTTTAGTAAAGTTTATCTAGATTTTTTGGACTTTGATTTATATTATTATACTTTTCAGATTTAGCTCGTGATGACAAATGATTTTTTTTACTAGAGAGAAAAAGTGCATTTTAATTATGGAATTTAAAATTACCCGCACAAAGGCCTAAAATTGGACTCGACTAGACACTAAAATATCTGGACAAGCGCTCTGTCCATCCTCTCGGGGAAGAGTTTTTTCTTTTTTTGAACTGGAAGGAGGGTGGGAAGGGGCGATCAATGTAGCAACTCCCTATGGGCATGACCATTGGGGTTCTCGACACGCAATGGAATGTCCGGTTGAGTCATACCTACTGTTCGAATGAGATAGGCCGTCACCACAACACTAACACTATCTAGGCGACTAGTTGGCCAAATGTGTCCCAACAAATCCACAAAAGTCCCAACAATGACATGAGAGGGATTCCAACCTGGGAGGTCCATGCACAAGAACAGAGGAGAATCTTTTTTTTTTGGTTTAAATTCCATGGAGACCCCCTCATCTATACTCATTTTCCACGGAGACCCCCTAACCTTTAAAAGTGTCCCAACTCACCCCCTCATCTTTCACCGTTAGTCATTCAGACCCCTTCTGTTACACAACCGTTTGCTGGTAAGAGTTATGTGAGCCATTTGGTCATTTTTTGGACCAAAATGCCCTGGAACGACTGAACAATACTATATATACAAAACTAAACCCTAATTCCTCCATTTTCCTTCTCTCTCCTCCACTCCCCTCTTTGTACGCTCTCTCTCTCTCTTTCTCTCTCTCTCTCTCTGTACCATGTCCTCACACACACACACACAAAACAGCCATGGAAGCTGGGAAGAATTTTGAAAGAAATGGGGTACCAATCCCTATAATGGGGGACCAAAAAAATGTTTAATAATGAAAGGGGGGACCAGTCTCAGACTTTTGAAAGAAAAAAACAAACGCCCCAATTTTTTGTTGTTGAAACCAACGATGCCAATCATTCATGTACATACCGCATACAAAATTGTACAAACCACATATTATATGATTCATGACAAACAAGGCATAAAAAACGAAAAAAATCGATTTAGGGTTCAGTACATACCTCGATTTCTTCGAAATCACTTTAATGAACTACGGTTTTCAGTGGCACCATGATCAGGAGAGAGAGAGAGAGGACGATGTTGTATTTTCGATCTGGAGTTCTTCTGGTTTGATCAGGAGAAACGAAAGATGAAAAGAGAGAGAAAGAGAGGACGATCTCTCAGTTATGTGAGAGAAGACGATCGAGTGAAGTATGACAAGGGTTGTGTTTCACTGTTATTATAAACGAGGGCATAATCGATATTTCCCTTACTCCATTAACGGAGTAAGGGGGATTTTCAATTTCAATTAGATGAGGGGGTTGAGTTGGGACGCCTTTAAAGATTAGGGATCTCCGTAAAAAATGAGTATAGATGAGGGGGTCTCCGTGAAATTTAACCCTTTTTTTTTTTTACACGAGGTTTTCCAAACTCAGGAGGGTAGAGAGTGACTTTATCCTTAAATCTATTGCAAAAAAGTCAAGTGGTTGGACAATGACGAGTCATTCTCACAATCTGATAGTATCAAAAAGTGCTTTTGTGTCAAATTATATACTCCCTCCGTCCCCAATTTTTGGTCCCTTCTCGGGATTCCAACTTTATTAGGGAACATAATCATTACACTTTTTAGAAATTGATCTACCCATTTTACCCTTCAATCTTTTGTTTTTTTTTAAATCAGCCTGTTGCCAGCTACTGTAATTAGGCGCCAAAATGATGATGGGAAGTGATTTTGATTTGGCAATTTCACCCATTTAAGTAGGCGCCAAATGGATGCTAAGAAAGGAAAAAGCTGTCATCAAAATGTCTTTTCCAACTTTTGTTTGTACCAATTAAAAAAATGAAAGGGTAAAAAAGGAATTTCAGTACCTAATGGCCATTTAGTTTTGAACTAGGACAAAAAATTTAGGACAATAAAAAGTAACAATTGGGACCAAAAATTGGGGACAGAGGGAGTAACAGTCTCCCAAGTGGTTGGTTCTAGTTTACAACAAAATAGTTTTAAATTTAACTAATTTTCTCTTACTTTCTCAACCCCAATTCATCTACCTATCTTTTCAAGGGAATACCAAAAATAAAATGGTGTGGAGTAGTTCTAACTTTTAATCCAATTCCATAGTTGCAGGGATTAAGAGAAACTCGTCGTTTGAGAAATAAAAAGAACTGTTTGAGGAAAAAAAAAAGAGGCATTCAGGATTGCAGCCTTTTTTTTTTAGAACGAGATTGTACAGTCAGGCGACCTTTGCACATTTTGGCAAAAATAATGTCGCTTCCTGTATGTTTTCTGGTCAGTTTTGATTTGGTGATGTGACATGGATGGCTGTAGCCTTCTTGGTTCCAAATATGGAGCCAAGTATACAACTTTGCAATTTTTCACCTATTTTTGCATCAACATTGGAGCATCAAGTTCTACATGGTGCCAAATTATAGGTATATCACCACTTTTCAGTTCTATTGGACATGCTTTAATATTGTATCCATGCTGACCACAATTACCTCGGGAAGAAAGAAATTTAATTAAAAGGAAAAATTTGACAAAGAAGAGGTGAGAGAAAATGAGATTGTTCAGAGGTGATTAAGATTTTTTATTTTTTTAAAGTGTAGAGTAAAACAATAGATGGTTATTTTAGTCATTTATGGTAAAATTGTAGCTCCTCCCTGTAATCCCCCAAACCATGCAATTTTCCCCTTATTAAAGAGTTTATTACCATTAAGATTAATTACTCTTTTTAATTACCATTAAGGTCAATCACTCTTTCTTTGAGTTTAGGTTTATGGTGCACTTTCCTATATAGAGTTTTAGTTGTTTAGATATTTTCATAGGGTACCTGAGAATTTTAGGCACTTTGATATGATACCCTATGATTTATAATGTACGCTAGAGTTTAGTTTTAGGCACTTTCATAGGGTAACCTAGAGTTTAGGTTTAGGGTGCACTTTCTTATTATAGGGTTTTAGTGGTTTAGACACTTTCATAGGGTACTCTAGGGATTTAGGCACTTTCATAGGGTATTCTGGGGTTTAGGTTTATGCACTTTCATAGGGTACCTTAAGGTTTAGGTTTAGGGTGCACTTTCCTATTATAGGATTTTAGTGATTTATGCACTTTCGTAGGGTATCCTAGGATTTTAGTCTCTTTCATAGGGTACCCTAAGATTTAGGATCCCCTATAAATCAAGAGAGAGAGAGAGAGACGGGCGGAATATTTTTTCCCGTGGACTTGGTGCTAAATGGACTGTCCTGTGCATGCCCCCCTGAAGGAGGAGCTACACGTGCTTTCCATATTAAATGGTCCACCAACTTTTTAAAATGCATTTACCCTTTCAGATCTATCTTGCCAAAACAAGCAAATACAAAATTTAATCCTGCAAAAAATCTACTATGCCTCATGTCAGTTTCTCTTTAGATCTTAAACTATAATATTACAGTTCAATTATTGGGCCCACTTCCTCTTCTTTTTGGGTTATTGTATGTATGGCCCTATATCTATTACTCCTATTAGATTTTCCAAACCCACATTTTTTGTGAACGGCAAAAATAGTAGAAAGGGGCGACCAGCGTAACAATTTATCATAGGCGTGATCATTGGGGTTCCGGACCCGCCATGGAATATCTGATTGAGCCCTAGCTAGTTACTGTCCAAATAATACAGACAGTCACTACAGCACCACCTAGGAGACTATAACCAAACCCACATTTATGCCAAGTTTGTCATTTGATTTTAGCAAATGAAAATAGGTTGATTTTAACAAATGACTTTCTCATTTGCTAAAATTAACCGCTTGATTTTATGGAATTCCCATAGAATCAAATCAGAAACTTGGCGTAATTAGAATTTAGAAAAATACACAGTCACAAACCCACCGGAGTCCATACCCAATTGGTCTACATCACGTGACTAACCCTTAATAATGCTATACAGAACATGCACGCGACAGTGCACAAAAAGAAAAGAAAAGAACATGCACGCGCCCTTCTTTTAAGGGGCTTGGCACTAAACAACAGTGTCAGGAGAGTTTTTAATTTTTTTTAACAGAGATTAATGAAATTTGATTCGGTAGTTGGAAACTTTGAGTGGGTGTTTGAGAGTCCCATTTTTTATTTTTTATTGTTAACTTTTTATTATTTTTTGTTTTTTAGATTATGATCAGAATGTATTTTGAATTTGGGAGGAGTATTTGGGAGAAATGTGTAGAATACATTTTGAAATATAAGTAGTGTTCGGGAGATATGTGCATATGTCTTTTTATTAATCAAAATGGGAAACGTGAAAAATGAGAAGTCAAAAAACTCCTCTCAAACTATCTTTGACTTCTCTTCTCTAAACTCAAAAATTAAAAACTCATTTTCGCATAATGTGTTTTCATTATGGTGGGTGGAACACATAAAAGTAGAAAATGAGAAAACTGAGAGGGTGTTTCGGAGCCTACTTTTCAGCTTTTGATTTTTGGCTTTTTGGCTTTTTTAATTTTTGGCTTTTGGTCAGAATGAGTTTTGGATGTGGGAGGAGTGTTTGAGAGAAATGTGCAGAATGTGTTTTGGAAAGGGAAAAGGAGAAGTAGAAATCAAAAAGTAGGTGAAAACCAATTTCTCACTTCTGGCTTCAAAAGAGAGAAACAGAGAAGTTGTTTTGGAAGAAGTTGTTTTCCTTCCAGGCGGCCAAACAACAAGAAGTTGAAAAGGGGAAACCGAAAAGTCAATAAGCAGGCGGCCAAACAGCCCCCGAAATGCAAAAAAAAGGGCTAACTTGGTTGGATTTTAAGTAAACTCTTTATGTCAAAACATATTACTAACACCAAAAAAACAGTGGTAGACTTTTCTTTCGGTCCCGATGCAGGTGAGAAAGATTTTTTTATAGATAGTAGTGTGGTATAACGGGACAATACTTTTTGGTGGCAGTAATGATATTGGGGTAAATTTCACTGACCTCCCCTGAGGTTTCTGACAAAAATAGCCACCTCCCCTGAGGTTTCTGAAATGTCACTGACCTCCCTTACTTTATCTGACAATGTCTATTTACCCCCTTCAATTAACTTTCCCACAAACGGCGTTAAATGTAGTGCTTAATTGACCAAAACCTCCTTGAATTAGAACTGCCACGATCACCTTGAATACCATACCCATTGGCCCAAATTGACACGTCTCTCTCTCTCTCATACACGCACATGCATGTAATATCCATATATGTGTAGATCTCTACATACATGTCACAAAACGCTACATTGACTATAGAAAATTCGATTTCAAAGCTACATTGATCTGCTCAGCGGTGGTGATTGATTTGAGATTCACCTTCGAAACAGGTTGGGTACCGATGGACAATACTTGGTACAGCTTTCTGGGTTGGGTAGTTGATCGATCCAGTTGTTCCCATCTTCCAACAATGCTCTCGTGATGGGGTTCTCAAGGTTTGATTATTAAATTATGATGAACCCAGACGAATCAACAGGAATGAAAGGATCAATGGAATATGGGTGGCCTCAGGATTCCTAGGGAGTTTTTCTTTTTTTTTTTGCAGGTGCCTCTGTGATGCTTTTTAGATAATTTCTTCACAATTGGGTTTTTATTTTCTTCTTTGTTTCTTTCTTTTTTTGACATTTCAGAGTCTAACCATGTGGGTAGATATATATTTCTACTTCTTATTGACATAAACAAAGTTAGATTGCTGTTCAATTGGATTTTTGTGGCTTGTGTCGGCTTGAAAAACAGAGCTAGTGGGTTACTTTCGTATTGGCTGCAAAACAGAGGTAATGGGTTCAACAGATTTTTCTTTTCATTTGAACATCAATTTCTTGCATTGTGGAGAGAGAGAAGCTAAGGTCTCAGATTTATTTATAATTTTGTTTCATTTCTGTGTTTCACATTTTGGATTATTTGGTGAAAAAAAAAAGATTTCACTGTTTCAATTAGATTGGAAAAAAAAGAAGAAGAAGGTTTTAATTCTTGGTAGATATATTTTTTAAATTTAAATTGCTCATGGTAGCTTAGTTAAAGTAGGAGTCCGGGAGACGGGGCTTGAGCCTTGAAGTATACATAAATAAACAGGTTTCAATCCAACTTCATTTGCATAATCTAAAACTATTGTTATAGATTTGCAGGCATAGAAATGAGGAAAAAGAGAAGTAGACAGGGAGAAAAATGGGGAGAAAGGAAAATATAGGAGAGCGGTGGAGGAGATGAAGTAGAGGGTAGTTTTGGTATTTCAAAAATTAAATATTTGAAATTAGCCGACTCTGTTGAAGTTTTGGACGGCAAAATGACGAAAGGGGGTATTAAGACATTGTCAGATAAAATAAGGAAGGACAGTGACATTTCAGAAACCTTAGGGGAGGTGCCTGCTTTTGTCAAAAATCTCAGGGGAGGTCAGTAAAACCCATGATATTGCCCTCCCAATTTTGCAACAAAAAAAAAACATTTTCCATATGGGACGTGTATCTCACGAACTGTAAAAGAGATTCGGGTAGTTGTCAGACCACGTTAAAATAGTAGGAGTAGCATGCGTGACAGCCACCACTGTATAGTCTGTAACTCCAACTCAATGTACATAAAGGAGAAGTTATTCAGTGTTCTGGGTTCTAGGGAGGCTCCTTTTGGAAAGTATTGTAGGTACACCACATAGTGTGTGAACCATTTTGGGATCTCATATAAATGATTAGAACTGTTCAATTTATTTAAAACATGTTTTTTAGAGTGTCTATAAAAAATCAACTCATTCGAATATCGATAATGGCTTGATCTACTTTTGTCATTTGAATTTGCCGAAAAAACTGAATGAATCGATCTTGATCTACTTTTATCTTTTGAATTTGCCGGGAAAAAATTGTATGAATGATGAATTGATCAAGCATTTTCAATATTCGAATGAGCTGAATTTTTGCAGCGATCCATAAAATAATATTATAAAAAAATTGAACGACTTTGATTATCAATGTGGAACCTTGAAATGGATCACTCAAAAATGGTGTACATTTAGTGTACACCAAAATAGGGCACCCATACTTGGGGGCTCTTTTTACAAATGGTTTCTTTTCATCATTTAAAAAAAAAGTGTGTTTTTTTATGATTTGGTTTAAAAAAATTAATTTTTCTAATTTTGTTTATAATTTTGTGATTCATTTTGTTACGCAACCTGGGAGCAAAGATATCGAGGCTGTATTTTTGTAGGATATCAAAGGTTGCACGTCAGAATGTCCAGCGAGCTCATCTACTTGCAAAACATGCCCTGACGAATTTTGTTCCTCACCCAGACACCGGTGATGGAAACTCTTGTATTTAGTTCTGCTTTCTATTTTGTTGTATTAATATTGATGTTATGTTATGGATATTGTCTGGACTTGTTGTACTTCTTTTAAATGGACTTGTTGTACTTCTTTTATGCTTTAATGTCACTTCTTCCTATTTCTCAAAAAAGAAGAAGAGAAATTCAAGATACAGAAATATAGATAAAAATATAAAGAATATCACTTAAGATAACTGAAAACCTAAATTTTGCAAAGTTAAGATGTTTTGTTTTGAAATTTTCTCAAATTTGATTATTTAATATGTAGTTTCAATTTCTCTTGTCAACATTTTAAGAAAAATAAAAATTATACTAAAAGTTAAAATTTGGTAAATTCATTTTGGCAATATATTATTCATTAGTTTCAAATTACCCGTTGGATTATTCAATGCTCTTGGACTGTAATTTAATTCCTAAAAATTACTCTTTAAGACCAAGATACTTTTCATATTACCTAGTAATGGTACGATGGCAAAACTTAACTCAAAAGATTTTTTGTGAATCAAATTTGTAATTGTGAAATCTCTTTTACTATTTTGATCGTTCAAACATTCAAAAAGGGTTTTCCTAACCTCAACCTATTAGGTGGATGATAATATATATGTAATGACAAATAAGTTTGGATATTAATACATATTTCACAGATATCAATATACTTTTACGAATATTAATACAGTTTTCTCAACTATCTCCGCCATAAAGGGAGAGTTTAGCTATGTCCTTCAAAAAATGGACATTTATGGTAATAATTTAATCAACTTCACCACAACTAAAAAATAAATCAAAATAGAAATATTTGTGACTTATTTCTTTACCTTTTTTGAATTTTTTTAGTTTTAGTCTTTTTTTTTTACTTTTAAATTTTTCTATCAAGTAAAAACAAAAAAATCAAATATTTTAAATACACAATAAAAATATATACTAACACTGAAAATAAACCATTTATGTGAACTATAAGTTAAATTTGTTCAAACTGAAAATATATGATAAGAATTCTTACCACTTTATAAAAAAATATTCAATTTACAACACAAACATACACACTCATTTATTTTGTGACCAATCGCACCGTGCATTAATGTGAGTACGCTATTGTATGCGTGGACCCCACACATGTTGATTGTGTGTGTAAGAGCAATCGTATGGCTTGCTATAATTGAGAGAATTTGTTGTCATTTCTCAAAAAATGACAAATTGAGTGCTACTCACAACAATATTTTTTTTTTTTCAAATTCCAATTCTTTTGTCAATGGCAATGTTTTATTTCTTTGGTAAAATGACGTACGGGTGCATCCTTCCCATTTTTTTTTTGCAAAATAACACCAATGCGTGAATAACAAGGTTGATACATACTTATGTGATTTATGCACTCCACTTTTTTTTATAATTACACTTCAAAATTTGTCTTTTATTACTTGTTCTGTATGTATATATATATATTTGGGGCCGGTTCCCCTCACACATTAAAAAACACAATTTTTGACACTTCATCTCAGCCATTGGAACCAATGGTTGAGATTAGAAGTTAGGTTATTACACCCAATTACATATCTCTCACCCTCACACTATCTTCCTCTCTCTTAACCTAACGTCGACTACTGCTGCTCCTCTCTCCCTCTCCTGCTGCCGACCCACAATCCACCACCACCATCGTCACCCGACGCAGCTCCGACTGACCACATATCCGGCCGGAGCGTTGGTCAGAAACGCTGGATATGTGGTTCGCCGGAGCTGCGTCGGGCGACGATGGTGGTGGTGGTAGTGCATTGTGGGTCGGCAGTAGGAGAGGGAGAGAGGAGTAGCAATAGTCGATGTTGGGTTTAAAAGAGAGGAAGATAGTGTAAGGGTGAGAGATATGTAATTGGGTGTGATAACCTAACTTCTAATCTCAACCATTGGTTCCAATGGATGAGATGAAGTGTCAAAAATTGTGTTTTTTAATGTGTGATATATATATATATATATGCACCCACCTTCCTATGTGGGATCCCACACTTTGTTAAAGTGGGGAACTCTAATTTCTGGATCAAATTTTGACGATCCAAACCGTTCAATGTGTTTAAAACGTGTTTTTAAGGATCTACGTGAGGATTCGTAAAAAAAATATCCGAAAGGGCTTCATCTGGGCAGTTTTCTATATTTATATATATATATATATTACGAAATGGATCCAATAAGGGACCCCTTATATAGCTTATGTGAGAGATTTTTTATTCGAGATCAAATTTCGATGATCCGAACCGTTAGATGTGTTTAAAACATGTTTTTAAGGTATATATTATCATTCTTAATCTATTACATGGGGAGGGGGGAATGAGATTCGATCCTGGAATACAGTGTGGGGCATTCAAGAGCTCTATTGCCTGAGCTAGCCACCACTTGCTGTATATATATTTTATATTAAAAGAAACATTTTATACTTCCTCTCTCCCATTTTGTTTGCTCACTACGAATATTCGTGTCATTTTCAAACGTTTATATCTTTTTATTTATTATCTTTTTAAAGTTTTTAAGTTTTTTGTCTAATATAACTAATTAAGATCTATCAAATAAGATCCATATTGTATATAAAATACATTATAGATTAAAAACTACAAGAGTTCAAAAATAGACACGCATAATCGTAGTGAGCAAATAAAATGGGACGAAGGGAGTAATACAAGTATAAGAGAGTGGAATGCCAAAATCATTATCCTTATCAATATTATTCAATGTTTCTAATATACAGGTCCCATAAACCAGTGTTGTATGAATCTCATCCCGTGCCGGACATAAAAGGGTACACATACCTTGGTGTTCCTTACCGGCTAAAATACCGGCCAATACCAGTCGATACCGCATGTACAGTCCTTGTCTCAGGATCTCGATTGGTGCACAAAAACTAATGTATTTTTATCTTTTGATAAAAGACATGAATTTTAAGATATTTTAACCAAATTTAGAGTTCATTTATATTAATCATGTTAATTTGTTATCAGAACTTGTATTAAGGTGTATAAAAATGGTAAAATTTATTTTATTTCTCCAATTTAAGTTTTGCAATTATACATATGTATATTAAATATATTTAAATATGTATATTGTAATAAATCCAAAATGGTACCAATATACGATTCGGTACCGGTCCCGATTCCAAAAGAGAAAACAGTACGCTGATCGGTACGAGATATTGATAGCTATGCCACCAACTCTTGGGAAAGCAATGCAGCAATGTTCCTCGAGCACCGGATAATCTCTCCATACAGAACATGACGTGTCCGGGTCACGACCCCTGTCTTGCCTTGACTTTTACCGGACCTGACCTCTCACCTCTCTGTCTCTTCTTCTCTCCTCCTTAAACCAAAATTTACAGATACAGATGGAGTGAAAAAAAGGGTATTGTTCAATTTTAGTGATACAGAAGAAGGGTAGAAAGTAGAAACCCAGAAGTATTGCCTATACGTGTAGAGAGAGAGAGAGAGAGAGAGAGAGAGAGAGAGAGAGAGAGTCTGTGTTTATTGGGGTGGTTTAGAGAGAGAGAGTGGATGGAAGGGTGGCCATGAAAGGGGAAGGAAAAATGGTGTTGTTCAAGTCGAAGATGAAATGGATTGGACTGTTTGGGATTTTCCTCTCTGTTTTTTCTCTCTTCACTCACTTTCTACTGTTCAGATACACAGGGGAGGGTGTTTCGGAGTACCAAGCTTCAATCACTGTCTTCTCCTGGAGACCCATCTTTGAAAATTCAGATCTTTCCCCAAATGTAACGCCTTCTCAAACTCATCTCATGCATTTCTTGAACTTTTTCGTTTTCATTCTTTGATTTTTTTTTACAGATTTAGTTAGTCTATTTGCAATTCTGGGTTTCCCCTTTCCGACAAGATTTTGGGTTTTGCAATTCATTAAGCGCATTAGTTCCAGAATTGAATTCTTATGATTCGAAATTTCTCATTAATTTTCTTTCTTATTTGCTTCTTTGTGTTTTTTATTTTTTTTTGTGGTTTTTGGATGAGACCCACATGGATTTCTTTGTTTCTTTCCCCAAAACAAGTTTTGATATCTATTTTTTGCTTTGTACCTGGTGAATGTTTCTTCTGAAACCTATGCATTTGGAGCAATTTTGGTGGTTCTGAATAATTGTTTTTTGGTTCTTGTTAATTGATTAACAAAGCTTAAGACATCTGTACATTTTTTTATTGTCTATGCTTTTATGAAAATGCAGCCATTTTAAGGATGTTAACAAAATTCAAAATTTGTTCTTTCTTCTCTTACTCCTAATTACTCATTGGTTTCATTTTTTGTCCAGAGTCCACTTTATAGAAGACTATGGGGTCCTGTTAGGCAGCTTCAGTCTCTGTATCCACACGCAAATCCTAGAGGAAATTATGCAGGTTAGATTTTTTTACAGTTCGTTACAATATAGTTGATTTCTCATTTTTTTTTATCATTCTAATTGTTTTTGCTTGTGTGACAATTTTCTTCCTTTTGCTTTGATATTCTCAATGCTCCCATGTTTTATATCTCCATACTTTGAAATAACTATTCCAAGTTTTCTAGTGGGCCTAAAGTGTTGATGTATATTTACTTTTAAGTATATACAAAATGCAAATCCTATGTACCCAAATTACTCTTTAGCGGCATTCCGGTGTATGTTCAGTCTAGGATGGCCAATAGTCCCTCAGTACCTAAATCTCCCTGAACCTGTGATTTTCATCCATTCGACCACGTAAAAATCTTAAGAGGAGAAGATTCTCATGATATCAAGTCTGAAAATACACCGGAACACCAGTACGTGGAGATTTAGGTACAGAGGGGCTATTGGCCATCCAAAAGGGAAAAAAATCCTTTCTATTTGGTCCATTTTTGGGGTTTGACAACAAATTGGTGACAGATAGATCTAAACTTTTAGAATTCCATATTTGCTTAACTTAGCTGTATGCTTTCCGGATGAAGCTTAACTTTAATAGAATTGCAGCCCAGAATTTAAGTTGTGCTTTCGTGAGCCACAGAATGTCATGCAAATGGTTGATATATTAGAACCATGGTGTGGGCTGAGTGGTACATTGCATGCTTGGGATATCGGTGTGCATGGTTCTGTCATTCATTCTCAGGTTGTTGATATTGTCAACATTGTGATACATGGGATGGTATCTTTTAGAATTATGTAGTGACTTAGGCATATGGCTATCGGACTTGATTATGGCTCCATGTCGAAGGCTATTGCAAGAGGTTTTGTTGCTGTTCCTTGTGGCTACCGTAAGATGTTATTTTTAGTCTTTTCAAGGATATGTAATTTGTTCCCTTTGGCCTGTTTGGTTTGGTGGACAGTGGACTGATAATGAGGGGTATGTAATCCTACCGGAAATTTAATTGGGAATTACCAATACCTAATCCCTTAATGTGTATCCTGTTCTTGTAAAGGAATGTTTTGATAGACTGATAGAGACTGAGGAGTGATACATGATAAGAAGATTTACGCAGCTACCTATTCTTATCGAATTGTTTACTTGGATCTGCAGTATTTGACTCGCTACCTTAATTGTTGTCCTCAGCTCCCATTTTGCAGACAAACGGTTTTGTTTTTGTAAGGATAAGAGGAGGGTTTCATGAGATCAGAAACTCGGTGAGGTCACTTTCCTTGAATTGCCAATGCTCTCAATATATACACATGAGTAATCCACTGAAAAGTCTTCACCTTGTAGATATGTGACGTCGTCGTAATTGCTCGGCTTCTCAATGCTACCTTGGTCATTCCTGAGATCCAATCTACCACAAGCAGCAAAGGAATCAGGTTTCTTTGACTTTTACCTGTTCTTTTTCTTAAAGTAAACAAGCCACAAATAGTTGAATCAATGCTTGAGTCTTGTTTTTGGTAGTCATTCTGATTAATTTTATTTACAATGGGTTCAATGCAGCTCTGAGTTTAAGAGTTTTGCCTACCTCTATAATGAGGATCAATTCATTGCAGCCCTAGCAAAAGACGTCACAATAGTGAAAGCCCTCCCGAAGAACCTCAAAGGGGCAAGGAGAACTAAGAAAATTCCTATGTTTAGAGTGCCTTCGTCTGCTTCTCCTTATTTTTATCTGCACAATGTTCTTCCAGTTTTGAACAAACATTCGGTGGTTGAATTAGTAATATTCAATGGTGGATGCTTGCAGGTACTGACAGCTATACAATTTGTTTTCCATCAAACCATATTAACAAGTTCCAACTTTCAAGCATGCAATTGTTTATTTCCAAGTGATTTGTTGTGCACTACCATGATTGCATGGACAATCCATTTAACGCAAAATCATGCCTGTGGTTGACTTCTTAAAGCTTGAGTTCACAATCTGAATAATGCTCATCCTTATTTGAGTTTACTAGGCTATTCTTCCCCCTAATCTGGAAGAGTACCAAAGGCTGAGGTGTAGAGTTGCTTTTCACGCCTTAAGACTCAGACAGGAGGTCCAAGAGCTCGCTACCAAGATATTAAATAGGTCAATATGCACCCCCTTTTAGCTATTGTGCAATCTTATGTTACATGGACTTGTATACTCAAATTGCGTGCGGGTATGTATCAGTG
This sequence comes from Gaultheria prostrata, assembly GCA_036023075.1. Taxonomy (NCBI): domain Eukaryota; kingdom Viridiplantae; phylum Streptophyta; class Magnoliopsida; order Ericales; family Ericaceae; genus Gaultheria; species Gaultheria prostrata. Next base: position 86,578 of record JAXBDA010000194.1, on the reverse strand, counting down.
TGTCAGTTTCATCTAATTCCACTGTCAAGGACATGGCGGGATAGTTTGTGACCAAGTTATTTACAAGTGCCATTTATCATTTTATGCCCAGTATAAGAGTTCTATGCATGGAATGATGAATCAAGAATTACTAAAATATGCTCTTTAGGTGAATGCCCATCTAAAAACGTTGAAACATCTCCCATACCTTACTCAAGTGTTAAGTCTGCCACACGGGTACTTTATGCGTTCACAAGAGCCCATGTAACATAGATGCAAATATGCAATCCATCATCATTAGGGATTTCTCATTTCTGCTAATTTCTGATGTTTATACAGGTTAAGAGCTCGTAGACGGCCATTTATAGCCTATGAACCTGGGATGACAAGAGACGCTTTAGCATATTATGGTTGCGGTGAGCTATTCCAGGTACCCACTTTAAGTTCTGAAGGCATGATTCAAAGTGTAAATTTGATGCCCCAAAATTCAAACCTTATTCTGTGTTTATTATGCATTTGTCTTCAAACTCTTTCAAGGATGTACATACTGAACTTATTCAGCACAGACGGTCATGGATGATAAAGCGTGGGATTATCAAGGGGAATCTTTCTGTGAATTCGGCTGAACAGCGTCTTAATGGTTCATGTCCGCTTATGCCAGAAGAGGTGAGAAGAAACTGCAGACGTTAACCTTCAGTTATGACCTTTCCTGACAATGTAAGAGAGATTATATTCACACTCTACTTATAACCTGTAACACTCCCCCTTGTGAGAAGGTTATGGTGGAACGTCAATATCGTCTCCTTAACTCAACTACACAGGCTGTTTTTGGACCACTGATTTGTGGACGAATTTACCAGGGTAAAGGAAAATAGATGGAAACGAAGAAATTAATTTACCTCAACTGTTTAATATTCTTATGTTTTCATGGATCCATCCACAAGTCCATCATTTAGAAACCGGTGAAGTTTTTTGACGCCATTTCTAAAATTCTACATCTAGATGGATAACGAGGGTATGCTGAGCCATGCACTTATACGTGATTGATCTTCTCTAACCGTCTTTTAAGCAATAAAGATATCTGTTTAATGTTAATTATCTGAAGGGAATCTATTTGTACAAGCTTATGAATCGATGATGAGAAATACTGTTTCTGCAGATAGGCATTCTTCTCCGAGCATATGGTTATTCTTGGGACACAATTATTTACATCTCTGGGGGAGAGGTCTTTGGTGGACAAAAGAAGTTAATTCCACTTCACGGAATGTTTGAAAACATCGTGGACAGGACATTCCTTAGCACCGGATGGGAACTCAGTGCAATATATGGTCAGGAGGCTAACCTTGTTGATGAATACTGGAAAACTAAACCTTTTTTTAAGGAAGAAATGAGACCTGATACATGGAAAACCTCAGGCCCACGTCCTCGCCCGCTTCCACCACCCCCTGCACGACCCAAGTACCCGTATAATATGGAAGGTTGGTGGGGTTGGGTAGCTGAGAGTGATAATGAGCCACAGAGTACTGTTATGGAGTTGCGAATGAATGCTCATAAACTGCTATGGGAAGCAATAGATTACACGATATGCGTTGAAGCTGATGTGTTTGTTCCCGGATTTGACCGCGATGGTATGGGACGCCCGAACTTTGCGAGCTTGGTTATGGGGCACAGGCTCTATCAATCTGCTGCATCAAAAACATTTAGGCTGGACAGGTAATTTGGCTTTTTAGACTCTTCTGTGTTTGTTGATGTGTAGATGGATCCAGTGAAAACAACTACTCCTATTTGATTACTTGAATAGGAGGCAAGATAATTTAGGATAGACCTGATTAATGTTATAGGCCATGTTTGATCGGTCAGACAACAATGGGTAATATGTAAGCCCCTAGGATGAGTAGCCTCATTGGTCTAGCAGTGAGGGGATGCACACTATTAATAGTGAAACGACTACTAGTAGCACACTCCCCAGTATTGTATGTTTTAAGTTTGTGGGATTAGCTGCCCAATGGACATATATTCCTCCTCTTAATGTTGCTTCCAAACACTGGAAGTGTGGTCCCCTCGGACTTATGGTCCAGTCAATGTTTAATTGGCCAATCGAGTTGGACCATATGGTAAGCTCAATGTGACTCCATTGATCATACGAACAAGCAACAATATCGGTTACCCTTCCAATGTTTTCAAGTCATGAAATCTCTTGTTTATTCTCATTGTGATTCATTTGATGTTTTTTTCCCTGTCCAAAAGTGAAAAAGTTGATTTGACTAGTTTTTAATCACATCCAATCAATAGGAGTGGTAAAAGCGTAAGACTTGGTTTATTTGCTTCAGCACAAGATGTCGTATTGGAGATTGATTAAATACTTAAACATCCATTGCAATTTTCTGTTACTGCTTCCTAAATTTTATTTTCGTGTTCCTTCTTTCACCGCAGAAGAGAAGTTGTCAAGCTTTTAGAAGAGAACCGTGACCACTTATACGAAGCCAACCACACTTGGATAACAGCAGTACGCAGACAGATGAGAAAAACCTTAGTGGAGGGACTGGAAAACAAATCAACAAAACTGAAGCCACAGTCTTTCCTCTCTCACCCACTCCCTGAATGTTCTTGCTTGAGGCGTGGCCCTACCGCAACATCATTACACGCTTCAAGTCCTTCGACTCTACTGCAGGTCGAGGCTTCTCTTGGTGTTACACATCCTTGCCCTGATTGGATGAAGGGTGATAGAATCTCACAATCAAGAGATGAAAGAGAAGAGGACCTCGATGAGAATGATTCCTCATCATCTGGGTTGTTCTTCCGGCATGGTGTTGGAAGTCATGGAGGTGGAGAAATAAGCAACAAAGAAGAAACTCAAATGGAGGATCAAGAAGAATTAGAGGGCGTGGAAAGATAACTAGATGCTAGTTCGGTTTGCAGTCGTACATATCTTAACTCACTGATTTGAGGAATAGTTGGAGAACTTTTGACAACGGAGATTTTTGGGTTCCTGAATTTTTCCCAAGTTGGTCAGATTTATCTTCATGGGTATGGTGTTCTGGTTGTGTTTATACATAAATGGAGAGCTGATTTCCAATGAAGAGCGCAAAATGGCTCCGTTCTTGATGGTGTTTGACCCAGGTTCATATTTCTTTTCTTCCTTGGGTTAGTCTGTAGAAGCAAGAACTTGATTAGCTAACATAATTCTAACTTGTATACCTAATTTTGTCAATGTTTCTTTACGTTTCTTGCATTCTCTACATTTCGTAGTGTACTCTAAACTCAATTTGGTTACAACCACGCACACTTGCACAACTCTCCAGTGGCTACACACGTTGGAGTGTGTGGGTCTCTCTCATGGGTGCTGGGATCCACATTTTCAATTTTTCTTGTAGAAACTTGTCATTTTGTTCGTCTAGCAAATGATGTCTGATCAAACTTATTTCTTGCCTGGTTAGGAAATGGACGGATCCGATCAGTTTTTTGAGTCTAATTGATGTTGAGCCCGAGACATGCCCTAAAAAGCTAGAAAATGTAGTGGCTGGACCAAAGGAAACTGGGATGGAGCTCGGTCAACTCACAAGTTACTTATAAGTGCTGGAGTATGGCCTTGTTTGATAACTCTGATTCAACATTTAAAAACTGAGCGAATTAAGTAGAGTAAGTGATTAAGTAGGTTTGATAACCATATTTTTAATTACTTAAAAAATTAAGTGCCACTTGAAATATAAGCTATGAAATTAAGTAGCCTACATTTTATATTGAATAGTTTTTTAGCTTTGGTATATTCATACTTGAATACAAAAATTAGGTAACTTTTTAAGTAGCTTTTTAGCTTTGATAAAAATTAAGTGCCACTTAAAATCTTTGATCGGCTCCTCCTACAGTGTCGTTTGTCTCTCCAATGGATCCGAATTTGTGTTATGCAAGCCCGCAATGAAAAATTCCTAGTCTTACAAAATAACTACAGTACTAAAATCTAGTGTTACAAAAGAATTATGTCACGTACGTACATTGGTCAGTACTTGCAATTCTTTCTGAAAATGCTTGAGTACTTGGTGGGGGGTTTACGCACTCTTTACTTTAGTGCTCGTAGGAGGAGGGGAGATAGGTACAATGTGATCCCATACGTTTTACTATGTTTTGTTGAAGACAATACTTGCTTTCGAATCATTAGACTAATTTATCTGGAAAACCATTTTGGTTTCCGGAAAAGAACAAATGAACTTGAAATCGTTATAGTTGGTTCAACATTGTGGGTCACAATTTGTGGAGCAATACGCAAATTGTGTTGCACAATTTGTGGAGCAATATACTTGAGCAAAAATAAATAAAAATTGTGGAGCAATACTATGGTAATTACATTTGGGTTCCAAAATACCCGGAAGGGCTTGATCCCGGAAGGGTTTCATCCGAGCATTTTTCGATAAAAATGTACATATACATTTTTATCAAAAAATGCTCGGATCAAGCCCTTCCGGGTATTTTTTTTCTGACAAATCCTCGCGATGGACCTTAAAACATGTTTTAAACACATTTAACGGTTCGGATCATCGAAATTTGATCTCGAACAAAAAATCCCTCACATAAGCTATATACCCTTACTAGAAATGCTCTCGCTCTCTCTCTCTCCCTCTCTCTCTCTCTCTCAATATATATATATATATATGTATATATATATTATGTCATTCGATATACATCAATCGGGGGAGTTAGTGAGTTAGTGCAGAGGGGGTCTAGAAGCTATCCATAGCCATAAATCCCAAACGCCTCTGCAGAGACTCGAACCCTGATCTTCCTTGTAGGAGAACCAGGAGATAACCGCTAAGCTATTATATTTATTTAATAGGATGAGTGTGTGTGCTTTGTTATTGCTTTAAGTCCTAGCTGCTAGGGTTTTTTTCATTTGTTCAAGCGCCGCATCTTCTCTTATTCATGAATACGTTTATTCTTTGTTTTCTTACTCTTCAATTTGATCCTCTCTCTCTCTCTCTAATTTTAAACAGTCTTGTTTTGTGAGAACTGAGAACTTTAATTATCATTATTACAGTTGTGAATTCTAATTTGCAATCGTTATGGTTGATTAATTTATATTTGTGATACGCTTTAGAAAAATAAAAAGGCTTGTTGGACGGCTTGGGAAATTAAAATTTTGAATGAAGTCCGATTATTAATGAGCCGGCTTAGTCATGCATAAGTCTCATTGCTATCTAGTATAAGCCCGGCCCGGTGTATGTGCAACCCTACTCCATTTCCTTCCATGAAATTGGTTCCATAGAAAGCTATATATATCCAATTGAGTAGTGATACATACACACCCTCCCGTACACACTCAGACACACCCTCTCTCACATGGGGGTGTGGTCCCCACACGGGGCCCACATGTGGGGACCACACCCCATGTGAGAGAGGGTGTGGCTGAGTGTGTACGGGAGGGTGTGTATGTATCATTTTTGTATCCAATTTGAGTTTTTGGCCAGGGCCTGCGTATCATCATACATCCCCATGGCAATCAACGTAGAGATGCCAGAGGATGTGGTAATACTTATTCTATCTCGGCTCCCTGTGAAATCCCTCCTTCGATTCAAATCAGTCTCCAAATACTGGTATGTTTTGATCCAGAACCCTAGCTTCATCTCCCTCCACCACCACATCTCCCGTAACGACGACTCCCTCCTCATCAAACTAGATTGGCAATTTTCCAAGTCATTGTTTCGCAATTTTCCCAGTAGAGGATGTAGTTTCAACCTCTTTGGTTGTTCCAACGGCGTCGTTTGTTTCGCCAGTGGATCCCAACTCGTGTTATGCAACCCTGCAATGAGAGAATTTAGGTTGCTCCCTCCACCTGTGTTAATTTAGGGTTTGCTTTTGATCCCGAAACCAATGATTATAAAGTGCTTAGACTTGTTACATACCATGATCCATTTGTTCGAAAAGTTGAAATCTATGGTATGAGTACCGACACCTGGGGAGAAATCGACGCTGTGGTTCCCGAAGATATCGTGGGCTATAATGAGCCTCACCAATTGACATGCTTGGATGGGGTGTTATACTGGGTGACCAATGATCGTAACCGTTGTCATAAAATTGTTTCTTTCCACATGTTCAATGAATTGTTCGAACAAATACTTTTACCCGAGGATATTTTTTTTAACTATATGTCTAGCCTTAGCGTTTCTGAGAGACTCCCTTGCCCTGATTGCTTTGAAAGATGTTGCTTTGCGACGAGTCATGCCTTGGCATATGGGTAAGGGATGGAACCGGAGTTAAGGATAACTGGAACAAAAAATACAGTATTGGATCCATCTTAGGACTTTATCGTGCAATGGGGTTTCGGCGAAATGGGGAGCTTCTTCTCATGACGCTCAACGAACGCCACATGGTGTTGTACAAGCTTGATACCCAGAACATAAAAGAGTATCATGCAGTAGTTCATGATCCGGGGACAATTCCGTTTCCAGTTCTTTCCTACGCAGAGAACTTCGTTTCAGTGAAGAGACGTGTTTAGAGTCATGATTTTCACAAACCAACCAGCTCCTCATATGTACTCTTCGTATGTAACGTTGCATTTTCGCCAATTGAGTTGCAGTGGTAGTTTGATCACTCTTTTTTTTCCCTTGTATTTTTCAATCTAAATAACAGGTTTGCTTCTTGTAATGCTATTACTGAGAGCGAAACGAAGAATTGTCGAATTTGCGGACTTGTTTGATTTTTGTTTCCTTGTCTTGTTATCTGTTTTGAGGAATTCTTGAGTCTCATGTTTATCTAGATTCTTCATAACCACTGTAATTTGTGATGTATACTTTTGTTGACGTGTGTAAATAACAATATGTTTGGATGTATGTATGGACGAATCCCTTACGTGTCTTTATCCTATATTTTAGATAAATATTGTATTGGCAAGTCCGTGTTCGTGTTTGTGTCGTATCTGTTTTCTGTGCCAGTATCCATGTTTCGTAAGTCCACATCGTCGTGTCTAAAGATATATTTGGGCCTCACCATAATTTTCGCACTTTGTTGAATGGGATTTTCTACTGGTACATTTCTCAATCTACTAATTAACAGGTCAATTGTTGCATGTCGGAATCATTAAGGCCTCGTTTGGATGAAGGTTTACGAAAAGGGATGACGCAATCTGGGGTGATAAGGGAATGATGTTATATTTAAGCCCATGGTTTGGGAACGCCCGAACTAAATAAAAGCAGGGGGGAGCATAAGAGCTCCCCTCAGGTTGGTACTTTGTACTTTTTTTTTTTTTGCTATTCGATATACATTAGTGCTGGGGTTACCGGGAGAGTTAGTGAGTTTGTCTAGGGGGTCTAAGAGCTATCTATAGCCCAAAATCCCAAATACCTCTGTCGAGGCTCGAACCCTGGTCTCGCTTGTGAGAGAACTAGGAGATAACCGCTAGGTTACAAACCCTTGGTACTTCATATGTTGTGCAATTGATCTCTCTTATATCGATTGACAAAAAAAAGAAAGGAAAAAAAAAAGACATTTAGGTCAAAGTTTGGAAGGGGGTTTTCGAAAATTTCCCAGATACAGTCCAGACTCACAGAGCCGCAGGCTCAAAACCAAGAAGAAAATACCCAACACAAACACAAGAATATAGACAGGACCAAAGCAAAGTAGGGAAAAATATGAAGAAGAAAACTAGAAACTTAACTTATATGATACAATTTAGATGATTTCAAATTTTTAGTGACATTAAAATAACTCAGCGTATGGATCCACTTCTCTTCTGTCTTCAGATTGTGGACGGCGATCGTATCCGGCCACAGCTCATGCGAATACGGCGTTTGTGGCTCTGGATGATTGTACATTGACCACTTAACATTGTACCGAGTTTGCCCCCGATGGCCGTCTACAAGCCACTGGCCGAAAACCATATCTTCCGGTCCTTCCAGATGTTTTTTCGGGATGTCGGAACTCTTAATCCATTCCACTATATCCCAAGAGACCAAAAACCCCATTCCAGACATGTAATGTTTGAAAGGGTTCATGCTAGGGCATGGAATGACATACCCATAGTACAAGTCTTCTCTAGGCAGTTTTCGCAATGAATCCACTAGGGCTTGTAACCTAAAATACGTGTCGTCGTCTGCTTTTAATACGTAATGGTACGGCGGATCCAGACGGTCAGAGAGCATCTCCGGTAAACTCGAAAAGTACGTATAAGTCTTGCCTTCGTCCATGTTTTCTGTGCAGTTGAGTATTATAATATCGTCGTAGCGCATTATTTCTAGGGCAACCTTAACTTTTTGGTCTTCCGTTGTTAGGTTGCAAAACACGAACTTCACATCGATTTTTGCGCCAACGGGGGACTGTATCCCGTAGATGAGGCGAAGGAAGTGCCGGTGATCTTGTTTGGCGGGAAGTGTTAGGATTCCAAGGAGGATTCGGATATCGTTGGACAAGGAATTCTCGATGCGAGAATCAATCGACGGTCCGGTATTCGAGAGATGGAACGGCAATGTACAAAACTCGAAGAGACTCTCGAAACGAACCAGGTTGATTGAAGCCGATAAGATGCAAAGCGAAACAACGAAGAACAAGAAGGCGGAGGCGATGAATTGCCGTCCGCTTCGACTTTGGTACCTCATTGATGTATGAAATTGTGTAAAGCTCATACGAGAAAAACAGGCCGATGTTATTTTGGGCCAAGTAAAATAGGCAGAGAGTTAAGAACAGAGAGAAATTGGAATATCACTGTAAGGTTGATTGATCATAGTAAGAAAAAAGAATTGTTAAGAAAATTGTTTCCATTGAGGCGTAAATAAAACGTAACCCTAGCATGCTTTTATATAGGATACAAGACTGCGTGACTAAAAAACTTAACCTAATTAAGAAAATATGCATAACAAGGAAACCTAGATTGACTGGGAAACGTGAATAATATAACTTAGACTAAATTGGAAACATAATAATAAGAACCGGGGGGGTTCCTGTAGTGAGTCACGTAGTGATCCAAGGATTTTTTGCTGGCGTTGAAATTCCAACCCTTGCCTCTTTTCCACTGCAATGCTATAACGAAATGCCTATAATTTTCATACTGTGCTTGGGCAATGGGCATCAGAGTAAATGTCAAAATTAAAGACCTTCAATTGCAGGTTGTGTAGCAAAAAACATGTCTTAATAACCCTCAACTCTGGACCCAATTTTGTTTTCTTTTTTTCTCAGCAAAGGAAGATTTTGACAATTAACGAAAGAATGGTATATTCAAAGATTAAAAGGTTATGGAGGAGACAGCATCATAAATTCGCAAATCAAGATCTCTCTGTCTTCGTTCTCGTCAACTGAGGTTGGCACCTATACCTTAACCAATCATATGGCAGACCATAAACCAAGAGGATGAGGCCGGGTGGCGAGGAGCCAACCCAAAACAAAAGTAAAAACAGGAGGAGCGGTGTGGAAGAACTTGTATTGAGGGGCTTTCACTAAAGTCCTAAGATTCACCTGTGAAATATGTTAAAATTGCCCAATGGCCGTTAGAGAAAGCTGTGGACCAATTTTGTGACGGGTTTCTTCCTTTTGGACCTTATAATGACCATGTGTTGGAGTACCAAAAACAAAGCATGGAAAGACCTAAGAATTTTTTTTTTATTACTTATGAGGAATTGAAGAGTGATTCAAAAACTCACGTCAAGAAATTGGCAGTGGGGTGTCCCTTTGATAACGAAGAGCAAGTGGAGGAGGTGGTGAGGAGTTGTAGTATTGAGACTTTGAGAAATCATGAGGTTAACAAGTCAAGCGATCCATTCACTTTTTATGGGTTTCCATATAATTTCTTCTTCAGAAAAGGGCAAGTTGGGGATCACAAAAATTACCTAACCAAGGACATGATCGACCGCATCGATACAATTACTAGGGAGAAATTTCATGGGTCAATCTTCAAGCATGAGGCAGATTTTTCCTGACCCAAGTTCCCAACACCCTGCATTGGTTTGAGGTGAATTTGGTATTAAGTTGATAAAATGCCAAAAGGCTACAGTTTCGATCTCATTTGGTCTTTCAATTTCACTATAATAAAGCTTTAGGCTACATTTAATTAGATTGCTTGATTAACTTTGTGAAGTCAAGGAGGCGGTGAGGACAGTCTCTCAAATCATTGGGGAGGATTTCTTGGGAGATGAAGATGAGGTGATCAGTAACATTATGGCTATGAATGATGTAGTGGAGCTAGGGAGTCTGTAGTTTGCTCATCTTCTTCATGTCCTTATTTATTTGGTGGAAGTTTGGATGTTGGATTAGGCAACAAGAATGTTTTGGGAGGTTATTCCAATAGCAATGCCTTGGGTCTTTGAGTATGAATATCCTGTCTGGGAGATTTTTTCAGAGCTTATCAAGTCTAGTGGGAGAAGGGTGCTCTCTTTCGATGATGTTCTTTCTTTTGAAGAGTATTCTAAAAGCGCTGTCATATTTCTTTGCTCTTCTGGGTTTGTCTAGTAGTTTTCTTGCTTTTTCTTCGGTTGGTTCCTTGCTAACCTTCTTTTCCTTTTCCTGGGTTTGTTGTGGGGTTGCGTCTAGTGAATTTCATCTAGTCGGGTTTGTTTCCCCCTCATTCCCTTTTAATCTTTGTATTTCTTCAAAGAATAATAAAGTTTTTTGCTGTTCAAAAGAAAAACTTTGTGAAGTCAAACGTTCAAAAAAAAAAAAACTTTGTGAAGTCAAACGCTCTCACTTGGTGTACCATTGGCTTCTTCTTGTTTTTATTTTTTCCTTTGAGTTTGAGGCTTATGTTTGTTTGTACGTTGCTGGACACCTCAACAGTATTTATCACCAAGTTCATATTTTCACATGAATAGGCAAAGAAATTGGTCTTCAAAACACATTCTGTCCAAAAAATAGGCGGGCCATCTCCTCCAGCCCCTCGCCTCCCATCCGCCTCTTTCCCGCAGACCACAGCTTTTGCAATTGCCTCTGCCTTCCCCTGTCTTCCAACGTCCTTCTTGACTACATTTCCTACGGTGTCGTAGAGGATGTAAGGTTTCAGATTTCAGAGATTCGGAGCTTAGAGACCTTAAATTTGGAGCTTGCCATCGTTGACGGCGTCACAGTTATACTGGCATTTTTGGATTTTAGATCTCCTGGAGTTTTATTTATTTTTTTCCTTTATCACTTGGGTTGGTTTTGTTAGTTTCTGTTATGGATTCCGTCATAGCTTATATGTAATGTGATTTGAATATTACTACCTAAGGGGTTTATTCTCTTCATTTTTTTGGCTCGCTCTATTATGGAACTCGTTTGATTCTATGGACGCCACAAGCACACCCATCTTAATCTCCGAATGAACTCCGCACCGGATCCGTCTGGCTAATGTTGGAACCAACGCAATTTTCCATATTATGAATGACATGATGATGAATGAAGATATTTGAGAAAAATAATCAATCTAGATATAACTCATAGTGTATTGGAAGATTATTCTAGTTTGACAATAATAATGATCAAACAGTAAGTTTAAATCATTTTTGATGTATTAGAACTCATAAAAGTAAGAGGAAAAAGGTTTTTTTCTCTCATAAAAATTTAATCATAGTTTATAAATTTTGGAGTGCCTGCATCAAAAAAGGGAGCCCCAAAATCAACTTCCCTTTCTTTTTATTTCTCTTTCCGTGTTTTTGTTGCAATGAATTGCTGACCTTGCATGCAATCTTGCTCAGAAAGCTAGATCTAATTGTTACTCCTGAACTAGGTGTATGTCAGCTCATTACAGCATATCACAAACGAAGAAGTCACAATATTATATGGAAAATGCTAACGTGTGCCCAATAGGTATACATTAAGGTTGAAAAAATGTATTGAAATGTGTATTGTTTTTGTTTGCTTGTGTGCTTATTGTGTGCCCATTGGGCACACGTTAGCAAGACCCATATTATATTAAGTGCCCACTTCTTCCATATCCAAAGCAATGTGAGATTCTACGTACGTTCTTCAACATCTCCCTCACATGCATCCCGTTTTGGGGTCTGCCACGTATAGCCTTTTTTTGAATCTACCATCGTGTATTCTTTTTGTTGAGTCTATCATCCTAGAATTTGGATTGTAAATTATTAAAACATTAAAATAAATGGGCTACCTCTGATACCATAAAGAAATGTGTAAAACCGACACAAGAATGAAGAAAGAAGGGAAAACTAGGCCCCGTTCCGCTACAAAAAACCAGTTGCAGTTTTAATCCAGAAACTACTTTATTCCACTAACAAAAAACTACCCAAAAAAAACCAACTCATTCCACTAATGCCACTAACTTGGGTTTTTTTAGTTTTTTTACTTTTTTATGTGAGAGCTCGAAAAACGCGTTGGATTTTTGTGATTTTTTATGTGATGTATTGTGAGGGGATGACTTGTCTCGAAAAGCGTAATAAGCTGGCTTTTGACTTTTTGAGTTAGTGGAACGGGGCCTAACCTTTAAAAAAAAATAAAATTGGCATCATCAGCCAAAACGTGTCATACTAATGTAAAATTACAAATTTGCCCTCCCTTTATACGTCTGTCAAAAAAAATTTATAACGGAAGCAGATCAACTTGATTTCATTTTTTAATCATCTGAAAAATTTATTAAAAGACAAACCTGTGAGAAGATGAGATTAGCAAAAAAAAAAGTGGAAGTTCTGTACCTATTCACGTTCGTGTGTCCCATGACTTTAAAAAAAGCAAACATTAAGGAATTGTTAGGGTACGAGGGCAGATTGGTAATTTGGGAACACAACTCAAAAAACCAAAAAACCACTTAGCGGAACAAGTTTTAGTTTTAAACTAAAATTAAAGACCCAAAAAACCAAAAAACCACTTAGCGGAACAAGTTTTAGTTTTAAACTAAAACTAAAGACCCAAAAAACTAAAAAACCAAAAAACCACTTAGTGGAACACCCCCTAAAAATTGCACAACTCATCCTTTTTATATGCAATCTTGTTCAGAAAGCTAGCTCTAATTGTGACACCTGAACAACTTGATTGACTTCACAAGACAAAAACCTCTAACTTATAGGAAATTTTTAAATGCTGAAACCAAGGAAATTTTTAAATGCTAATCACCAAACCACGTTATTCTTGCTCGCTATTCTTCACTTGATATTTTCACGTAAGGTGTGCACATAAAAGGAGGACAAAGAAGTTTTGAACCATAGAAGTAGCAAACACAAATCAAGAAGTTTTGGTAGCCATATCAATTCCTTCCTTTTTATCCCCCTCAAGAATGGAGATTCAAGACGGTAAATCCCTACCAGAAGTAAAAACGGTTGGCTCCCTAGATCTCTACCAATTTCATGGCTTTTGGTTCCATCCCTTGTCCCTCCAAGGAATTGAAGAAATACTTAAACATTTCAAACCACTTCCTACTGATGTCATCTTAGCCTCTTTCCCCAAAACCGGTACCACATGGCTCAAATCTCTCCTCTACGCCATTGTCAATCGCTCTTCAATAGATCAATTGACGAGAAACCATCCCCATTTACTTGTGCCGCAACTTGAGCTACAAGTTTACGGACCACAGGCAATTTCTCCTCCTCCTATTCCCTCTCTTGATACTTCATCATCCAATAGAATCCTCAGCACCCATCTTCCACACCAAATCTTGGGCGAAACAGTAAACTCGTCAGATTGTCGCGTCGTTTACGTTGCGAGGAATCCGAAAGACACTCTGGTGTCTTTGTGGCATTTTGTCAATACGATGGAAGAGACAAAAACTGTCCCATGGCCATTAGAGGTGGCTGTGGACACGTTTTGTGAAGGGTTTGTTCCTTTTGGACCTTATTATGACCATGTGTTGGGGTACCAAAAAGAGAGCATAGAAAGTCCTAAGAAATTCTTTTTTATTACTTATGAGGAACTCAAGAGTGATACAAAGACTCACGTCCAGAAATTGGCCGAGTTTTTGGGGTGTCCGTTTGATAATGAAGAGCAAGCGGAGGAGGTGGTAAGGAGTTGTAGTATTGAGACTTTGAGAAATCATGACGTGAACAAGTCAAGCAGTGTCATCTATAAGTTTCCGTATGATTCCTACTTCAGAAAAGGGCAAGTTGGGGATCACAAAAATTACCTAACCAAGGACATGATTGATCGCATTGATACAATCACTAGGGAGAAATTTCAGGGGTCAATTTTCAAGAATGACACCGATACTTCCTGAATCTCCCAAGTTACCACACCCTGCATTGGTTTGAGGGACCTTACGTTTAGGCCTGCAGTTCTAGGTACGTACCCAGAATATTTACTTAAAAAATTTCAAATGAAATCAGTGACTCAAATTCACTGGGAGCATCTGAGCCACTGATTTCACTTTCTGGGTAATTTTTTCGGGTAACTATTTTGGGTACTTAAATCACGTTTAGGCAACAGTTTGTATCTCATTTGGCCTTTTAGTTTCATCGTAATAAAGCTTTATAAGGCTACAGTTAGATTGTTTGATGAACTTTGTGACATCAAACACTCTCATTTTGTATACCATATACGTAGGCTTCTCCTTCTTTGTATGTTCTACTTTGATTTGGTTGTTTGTCTTTCTTTGTATGTTGTTGGACTCCTGGACAGTACTTGTCATCAAATTAATCTATATGGACGCCTATCCAAACTTCAATCCGAACAACAACTGACTTCTGTGATGTGTTTGTATACTAATATGCACGTTTTGCCTTTTCATAATTACATTGAACGGTTATTTTGGACTTGTTGATCATGAGTTACCCGATTCTAATCTGTATTCATCCCGTTTAAGTTTTGCTTTAGCTGGTCGTGCCAATTTTCATGTTTGTGTCGAAAATTGGCCAACTCAAACCCTGTAACTTTGTATTGAGTTCGTGTCGTATTAACAGTTTATATTTGAAATTTCCACCCCTACTAGGAAAGTTTCCAACATTTATTTAGAGTGCCGGTAAAAGTGAGAGGACCAAGATCGATCATATATATTATTTCAAAAAGTGAATTTACAGAAAAATTAATATCACAACAAGAAAAAACGTTTTCAGAAATATACCACCATCATAAATTTTTTTCCGTGTTTTCCAAAAAATGACATCTAAGAAGCTATTTTTTTATCTTAAAACTTTCTTGACGTTTTTCAAAAGACGCTGCTATTGGTAGTTTCCGATGCCTTTTAAACGCCGTAAACCTAGGCCAAGTTTCATGTCCGAGGCGATTTTAAAAATGGTGCTAAAAATCTTTCCTAGCGTTTGTTGGGTCTTTTAATTTCCAACCTTTTTTAAATGCCGCTATAGGCAAAAACAAAATAATAAAATTATAGTGACAATTCATGTCTCAACTCCAATCCAATACTCTATTTTGAACACCACTTTTAAAAAATTCGCTCAAAAACTCTATGATTCTTTATTTTCCATCCCAAATTTGAATTGTCATCTTCCAAATGTTGATTTAAAGGTTAAATTCCACGGATGTCCTCTCATTTATGCCTGTTTTTCACGGAGACTCCTGACGTTAACCAACTCTGTTAACGGAAAGAATAGATTGACAATTCTATGCCTGTACTGTACATCTTGGTGGTCGTGGGGCCATATCAAAATCTGGGTACGAATGGGTCCTGTCTGGCATATCAAAACTTCTTCGCCTTTTCTGGCATATCATAATTTTTCTGTCTATTTTTGTTACGGACCTCATAGTGAGCATTTCTAATGAGAGCTTCTTCATTTTGTTACAATGAGGAACTTGGCCTTTTTTCAACTTTCCGGATCAAATTTTGACGATCCGAATCGCTCAATATTTTTAAAATATGTTTTCAAGGTCCAACTCAAGGATTTGTAAAAAAAAAAATACTCGGAAGGGCTTGATCTAATCAATTTTTGATAAGAACGCTATATATAACTTTTTATCAAAAATTGATCGGATCAAGCCCTTCCGAGTATTTTTTTTTTACGAATCCTCCTGGTGAAACTTAAAAACATGTTTTAAACACATCTAACGGTTCGGATCGTTGAAATTCAATCCGGAAATGAAAGTCCCTCACCCTAGCAAAGTGAGGGAGCCCTCATTGGATCCTTGTTGTGTATATATATATATATAAATAACACGTTATTCTTGCCACCTCCTTTTCGCTAACAATTTTTCCACAAAATCCTCTTTTTTTCATCCATTGGAGAATGAAGAAGTAGCAAACACAAATAAAGAAGTTTTGGTAGCTTGAATTGCTACATTTTACCCCCTCGAGAATGGAGAATCAAGTTGGAAAAACTTTTGGAGATGGCATTCTCTACCAATTTCATGGCTTTTGGTTCACTCCCTTCTTCCTCCAAGGAACTGAAGAACTACTTAAACATTTCAAACCACTTCCTAATGATGTCATCTTAGCCTCTTTCCCTAAAACCGGCACCACATGGCTCAAATCTCTTATCTACTCCATTAATTGTCAACCGCTCTTCTTTGGATCAATTGACGAGAAACCATCCCCAAGTACTTGTGCCACAACTTGAGCTACAAGTTTATGGACCACACGCGACTCCTCCTCCTCTTCCTTTTCCCTCTAGTCTTGACCATTCATCATCCAGAAGGATCTTCAGCACCCATCTTCCGTACCAAATCTTCAGCGAAACAGTAAACTCATCAGATTGTCGCGTTGTCTATGTTGCGAGAGATCCAAAGGATACTCTTTTGTCCGTTTGGCATTTTGTCAATACATTAGAGATGTTCAAAACTTCCCCATTGCCACTAGGGTGAAGTTGTGGACTTGTTTTGTGAAGGGCTTGTTGCTTTTGGACCTTATTATGAGCATGTGATGGGGTACCAAAAAGAGTGCATAGAAAGACCAAAGAAATTCTTTTTTATTACTTATGAGGACTTGAAGAGTGACCAAAAGACTCACGTCCAGAAATTGGCCGAGTTCTTGGGGTGTCCCTTTGATGATGACGAGCAAGTGGAGGAGGTCGTGAGGAGTTGTGGCATCGAGACTTTGAGAAATCACGAGGTGAACAAGTCAAGCGATGCGTTCAGTTCTTATGGGTTTCCATATAATTCCTACTTCAGAAAAGGGCAAGTTGGGGATCACAAAAATTACCTAACCGAGGACATGATTGATCACGTTGATACAATTACGAGGAAGAAATTTCATGGGTCAATCTTCTAGCATGAAACAGATACTTCCCGATTCTCCCAAGTTACATAGCCGTTAGGCTACAGTTTGAATCTCCTTTGGTCTTTCAGTTTCATTACAATAAAGCTTTTGCACTCTCATTGGTGTACCATAGGCTTCTCCTTCTTTGTGTGTTCTTCTTTTGAGTTTGTGGTTTCTTTGAATGATTGGTTTGGTTCAATGAATTATATGGGTTGGATTGGGTACTTGGGTTGGTTCTCCAAATTCAAAATCTATAGGTAGTTGTTTGGTCATTAGTTTACTCTGAAACCAGACCAATCCGGTCCATGCTCACGCCCAAGTCTGGGTTGGAGATGCTCTAATGCCTTGAGATGTTAAATGCAATCGTGCTCAGAAAGCTAGGTCTGTCACCAATAGCCTATACTTGGGTCTATCATCGTCCAACCTTCTTGGTGGGTCTGCCATGGTAAGCTATGGATTGTAAAATTTTAAAAAGTGGGACAAAATGAGCTCCGCTTTTATTCCATGAAGAACTTCGTAAACAAGAACGAGAACGAAGAAATTGAAAATTGCAACGATGCCATGAGACCATATGTGAAATCTTCCTCAGAAAGCTTAATTTGATTTTGACACTGGAACTACTTGGCCTCACGCAAGACAAAGCCCTGCCCCTCCGGCTTTTGAAATGCTAATTACCAAATCACGTTATTCTTCTTCACTAAATTTTCGCAACAGGTATGCCAATAAAATCCTCTTATGTTTCATCAATTGGAGAATGAGCTAACTACCAAACCACGTTATTCTTGCCTTTTGAATAAACAAATAAAAAAACACGTTATCCTTGCCACCTCCTCTTCACTGAATCCTCTTACTAGAGGTCGGGGCACACTCGAAGAATGTGCAAGTCGAACTTTGACAAAAAGCATGCACAAAAGCATCCGGGTTATCAGTATATCGCTTGTGCATTGTGTTATCTTTCTTTTTCTTTTCTTTTTTTTATAAATAAACAACAACATAAATATATACACATAAAATAAATAAGCTGTCTTCCGAATATTTACGCAATGTATTGTGACAGATTGCACCAGTATTCTTACTTTGTTTTAGAAGTGCGTAACAAAATGATATTGTTCTGTCAAAAAGATATGCAATGTGTCTTCTTTTCTTAAACAAAGGACATCAGTTAAAAGGATTTATGATAGTGTTTTCTTATTTAATTTTTGCAATTAAGCCAAGTGTAAATCCGTGATAAAAAAGAAGAAGAAGAAAGTGAAAATCGCATGCTTGCCATGCATCGCTCTACAGGTGTCAACAACTCAACATACTCTTATCTTTTTGGTAAATTACAAACGGTAATTATGGAAAAGTAAAACTTACCATTTTGCCGTTTCTTCATCGTCTAAGTCCTTGGGCTTGGGGGAAGATGAAGCAGTTACCGTAGATATGAGGAAAGTTTTCTGGAAGGAGATGAAGTGGAAAAAGTGTGGGGTTTGTTCGGTTGTGGGAGTTTAAAAATGAAGGTAGTAACCGTGGCAGTTCATGGATCATTGACCGGCAGCCACGGTTTCTTTTGCTTTTTCGGTTTGGGTTAAACTTTGCAGATGGTGTTAACTGCAAAGATTTAGAAATTAAGGCCGATTGAAATTTTGGAAGCCCAAAACTCTTTACTGATTTCAGTAGATAGGATTAGATAAACGTTAATACTTTTGCAATCTAAGTTGATATAAGAAACGAAACAATGAAACATGTTTAGTTTCATATGTATTGGTATTATTATGTATTTTGGAGTTGGTAAAAATTCAAATCGTTGTCTCTCTTTATTTTAATTTTTTTAATTGTATATATTCGTCGTCCTTACACAAAAATCATGGCTCCGTCTCTGAAATTCCGAAACATTTTTCAAATTGTGAATGAGAAGTAAATGAAGTTCAGTTTTAAAGTTTGAAACAACGGTAGTTCCTGAGTTGTTCCTAAAACGATCGTACCCTGATAAAAAAAAAAAAAAACTACCAACCCGTCTCTCTCTCGATCCAGCTGTGGGAAATTGTGGCGACGGTGGTGGTCGTCTGTCTCTCTCTCTCTCTCGATCCAGCTGTGGGAAATTGTGGCGACGGTGGTGGTCTGTCCCTCTCTCTCTCTCTCTCTGTGAATATATTTGTATTTGTTGTATTCGAGTTCACTGTAATTGAGTTGAAATCGATTTGTAACCCAAGACCTTGTTGTATCATGTGTATGTGCAGGTCCTGGATTTGCGGCCCTAGTGTAAATTCTCAGACTAATCTTAGCTTCTTTTCCAAAAACCGGCACCACCTGGCTCAAATCCCTCGTCTACTCCATTGCCAATCGCCCCTCCAAAAATCAATTAATTACCTACAACCCCCAAGAGCTTGTGCCAACTCTTGAATTACAAGTCTACGGAGGAGGACCAGTTGCTAATTCCCCTCCTCATTTTCCTACTAACACCTCGTCATCCACTAGGATTTTGGGCACCCATATACCATACCAGATCCTCGGTGAAACTTTGAAATCATCGGATTGTCGGGTTGTTTATGTTGCGAGAAATCCCAAGGACACCCTCATTTCCCTATGGCAATTTGAAAATTCATTGAAGTTAGGTAGAAGGGAGCCCCAGCCATTGGAGGATATTGTCTTGAAGTTTTGTGAAGGGACTGTGGTTTTTGGGCCTTATTTCGACCATGTGTTAGGGTACCATAAAGAGAGCTTGGAAAGGCCTGAGAAATTCTTCATTATTACCTATGAGGAGTTGAAGAGTGATCCCAAGACTCATGTCAAGAGATTGGCTGATTTTTTGGGGAGTCCTTTTGAGGGTGAGGACATAGAAGAGCAAGTGGAGGAGGTTGTGCGGAGTTGTAGTATTGGGACTCTGAAGAAACATGACGTGAATAATTCTACCGATGTTCCAAGTTGGTCGTTGGTATCAAACAAATCCTTCTTCAGAAAAGGACAAGTTGGAGATCACACGAATTATCTAACCCAGGATATGATCAAGCAGATCGATGCAATCACGAAGGTGAAATTTCATGGGGTCAATCTTGGGGAGAAAATTGAATATAGCAGTGATATTGTTGAAAATAAAGCTTGATTGGTGAGAAAATGGGTGGTTCCCAATGGCCCATGACAAACACATGGTGAACTGTTCAACATCAGGTTTGAAGACTTTAAGCTTCATGGGGTGAGAGAGAAAGAAAGCTACAGACGTGTGAGAGTTTTTGTAGTTGTTTGTGTATATTTGCAATAAAATCGTGTTTGAGATTGTGTGTAGCTCCTCCGTCTCAAAATGATGGTTTGACTCTGAAAACGATAAGTTAATATAATGCATTTTTTCTTCTTAACAATCTGTTGTGTTAGGCAATTCGAAGTTCCTGGGTCCTGGTGGGTGTCCTCTTTGAGTAGGTCATGGACTCATGGCATCATGTGAGGCTTGATTAACAATGTTATGTAAATGGTACAGATGATTTAACTGCAGAAAATTTTTGCTTGTACCTTTTTTGGTTGATGCTTCATCTCTATCCTGTTATGTGTTATGTTTCGAGTTGTGAATCAAAGCATCCTACAGAAAATTGATCATTTTTTTGCCAAGAATCTTACCCAAGTCATTTTTGCCCGTGTGTTGTGCCTCACCATCGAGAATTTATAATACTCTTTGCTTGGGTTTCACCACGTTAAAACGACAGCCGTAGTACATTATAGGTCTTATATACACACGCGTTCAACATACATAGTTTTTACATCTTCAGGTACAGGTGTGGTACGTCTAGGTACGTAGGATGTCTTGGAATAAGACTCCAGGAAATGTTTTTTCCCTGCATCTTTTGATGTAGCACAGTAGTAGACCCTCGATGATAACAACTAATCCCGTTTTTTTACCTCTTCCTACATTGTTATTTTTATTTAATCCTATTGATGAGGCCAAATTGGGCTCCTAAGCAGGCATATGGACAGTCCTACCAAAATGGGCTGGAACGTGCTATTCTACAAGGCCTCTGTGATCTACTTCATACAAAGTAACATGAGTTGCAATACATTCTGGTCCGGTAATCTCACATGACTAAACATAGGCACCCCTGCTTTTATTTAGTCCGGAAAGGGGCTGACTAATTAGCGTTTGGCCAACCAAACACGTTTTGAGGGAGAGGAACAAGGACAACCCACTCATCCCCTTCTCAATGCGGCATGGCATACAAACGAGCCCACTCATCTCCCTTCTCAGATGGAGACAGATGGCATGAGGACACCATGGGGATAATAATTCCGTGCTCATGCACAAACAAGCTGGCATTGAAATAGACCCCGTTGATAAAATTAAAAATAGACACCAATTTTTCGTTACAAAGATGTTGCCATTTCTATGGGCAATCTAGCCACCCGTTTTATATCCAAAAGCCTTGCAAAATGTACGTGTGTTTCTTAGGTTGGCGAGTAGAGGCCCTAGAAGGGTTGATAGAGGCGGAGCCAACAATAATAAAGAGATTTTTAACTCTAGGTCTAGGAAAGAGATGTCTAATTACCACTAAGGTAAGTTACTTTTATTAATTATCACTAAGGTAAATCACTTTTTTTGGGTTTAGGTTTAGGGTGCACTTTCCTATTATATGGTTTTAGTTGTTTAGACACTTTCAAAGATTACCCTTTGATTTTAGGCACTTTCATAGGGTACTATAGGGTTTAGATTTAGGCACTTTCATAGGATATCCTAGGATTTAGGCACTTTCATAGGATACCCTAGGGTTTAAGGTGCACTTTTTTATTATAGGGTTTTAGTGGTTTTAAGCACTTTCATACGGTTTTGGGAGGGGGAGAGAGAGAGAGAAAGAGAGCATGTGGGGTGGGGAATCTGGGGATGACTCAACTAACGAAAGCACGTTGGAGCTGGGATCCGGATCCCTGGAGCTGGGCGTGCATGTCCTTTTTTTCGGTACCGGCCCATCAATTCCCCAACAATAAAACTCAATAGGGCCTAATGATTATGTGGGCTCTACTGCAAAGAGTGTTGTGAAGAAGTCTTCTGAAACACTACGAGACGGTTGATAATGACTCAACAAACTATTATTTGTCTCTTTTGACTTGTGATGCATAAAAAATTTAAGGTAGTTGAGATCGGCTCGTATTTGACCAAATTAAAACTCGTTTGAGCATATTCTGGAACTCATTTACTAAATACTTGAACTATTAAGTGTTCGGCTCGTTATCGGTTCGAAGTGGAGTGGCCTTCTAACATATAGCTAGCCTTTTTATAACATGAGATTGCGCCTTTATGAAGTTCAGGGCCGGCTCGAGATAGTTGGAGACCCAAAATTACGCCTTTATGATTTCCTCCATCCAATTAAATCGGAAGCTGTGAAATGTATTTGCTTGATGAGATCGCCTGTATAGCCTTGTAACATGAGATCGCAAGTATGAAGTCCAGGGCCGGCTTGAGACAGTTCGAGACCTAAAAATACGACCATTTTATGCATGTGGTGTTATTGCCTTCTATTTCATACAGTGCTTGAGAATAGGAGAGTAATTGTCAAATGCAGGAAAAGTTGTTGCCGCCCACGCCACGACCATTGAGAAATCGCTCAACGAGGAAGGAGTCGGTGTTGATGCTTCGAACAAGGAATGGATGCGGCACGATTGGGGTGGAGGGAAATGAAGCTAGGGCTTTAGATGAGAGTATACCAGTATTTGGACACAGAGAGACGAATAGGAGGACGAATTTCATCAGAAGTCTCGACAGAACCTCGGTTGGTACATCGTTAAACATTAATTTGCAAAGTGACAAGTACTCATAGTTGTAGAGAGTTTAATTTGATTCTTCATAAGAAAGCAAAAGAAACCCATAAAACAGTAAGAGAGAAAAAAAAAAAAAAAGTATGAACATGACAATAATAATGGCCTGTATAGGATTACTGGCACCAATATTTGTGTCAACACGATGACAATTAGTTCATCCCAATTAATTGAAAGCAATTCGATGATCTGAAATTGATCAATTTTTGTAGTTTCAATCCTCCTGGAATTTAATGTGGTAAATTTCAGTACACAAACACTTGAACAATCGGCAAAAGATTTCGATTTCACTTGAAGCATTTACGCATAAAGCAGACGGAGAACCATCTCCAAAATTTATGAACACTTAAAAGAGTTCACAATCCTCTTCAGTAACAGGAATTAAACTCCTAATCTGACATACAAATAACAACACACAAGCTGCTCATTTTCAGATCACAAATACCAAAGTGAAAAAACATACTAACAAATACAGATTGCTTCTAATAATTCCTATAAACTCTCAGCTTTTCCCACCATTAATAGCAGCATAAACGAAGTCCTCACAACGCGCAAACCCACCGGACAACACATCAGCCAAAACCCCAATGACGTCAAACGCCTCCTGCAAATCACTGGCGGAATTCGCATCCTCAAGCCATGTCAGAACCTCGCGCGAGAACCCCACCATCTCCCTCACATTCAACAGTTTCTCTCTCATCACCACCTCCCACCCTTCCAAGCTTCCACTCTCTACTTCCCCGCTGCCTGATTCCTTTGAAGAAGAGGAAGAAGAACCGATTTCCTCTCGGCCAACAACGGCATTTGCAGATGATTTCTTGACTTTGAAGAAACACTGCAGCTGCTCAATCAATCCAGTGTATACTAGCATTGGTTGGACTATAGATAGCAGATCATCAATTCCACTGGATTCAGCCGTAGGTTGATTAAGCGATGTGCGGTGGGGTGATCGTCCGTGGGTGTGCTGCATGTACGCGTGGTATATTCCTCGTTGCAAGAAGGCACGGCGGTGTTGCAACCAAGACTCGTAGGATTCAGATAGGAGCGAGTTCACCATCATGAATTGGACGGTTTCTTCTGTTCCACCAGAAACGGCTGAGGGGGTGGCATCTGCTGTGGACGAGGTCAAGTACGTTGTGACAGACTTGGCCATGGTTTTGCGCTGAGAGTGGTTACCCTGATCAAGCAGGTGACGAGCCATCTGAATCATGAAAGGAAGGAAACGGGAGTTGCTTTCTTTGCCCCCACCTTTGCTGTCGGCACTGAACGATGCACCAGTTGCAAAGCGAGCAAGCATCTGCAATACAGAATGACCAGATCCAAGTCATGAACTTAATGTCAAACTACTGCGAACCATATTAGTATCCAATCAAATGGATCTTAGGCTCTAAGCAACAAAAATTCACTTGGTTTCAACTAAACGGCCAAAACATTTCTGTTAAGAAGAACATGACATATAACACAATCAAATTATGAGCATTGCTTAGACCAGATATAGGAGTGGATGCCCACTAAGTAGTGCAGGAATGTCAAGATAATTGATACAATCGTCATACCCAAAAGATAACCACAAGACTTGGCCATTTATCTTCCGAAAAATTTTACTCCACCCAAAACGAAAATGCTAGTCTTCTCTTTTTTCAAATTAGTAGAAGAAATAGCGAGGTAGCAACCACATGGATACAAATGATGTGGCCAATCTACATACATGAAATCTAAAATGATACTGACCTGGGGTTTTAAATTGCAGTATTGGTAATCGAAACTGTACTGTGATATGGCCCTATTTCGGCCTTCTACATCAACTATATTGGAAGTTCGAAATCCCGGTACTTATGGCCTATAGAATATGTGACCATGTATATTTAAAATCCCGGACTGAACTTTGTTTATGGGCAAAGAATTAAATAAAATAAGGCACACAGGTTCATGTTCCACAATTAGAATTAGCATACACAAACACGCACATATTTGACCAACAACAAAACAAACCTAAAATCTTGTTTAGAAAAAAAACAAAGGAAAAAATTAAAAACATTTAGGAGAAAAAAGAAAAGATTATTGTATATTACCAGGACAATATCGTAAGTCAACAACCGCAAGCGACTTCCATCAGCTCGTCCAAGAGCATTGAGGTTATCCCAAAACATGTCAACATGCCGAATGTATTGTGCTACGGGAACAGATGGACCCCGCAAGGGGAATAGGTTATTGCAAAGCGTCTCATTGTTTCTAAGGGCAGCTCCATCCCATTCTTTCTTGGGATTCTTTAGAGCAGCATCAGCTCTTTTGGCCTCCTGATGGCACTGGAAGTGTATGATATTGAAATGGCTAACTGTTGTGTAAACACACTCCCCACGTGCACTTCCTGAAGTCCCAACACCCAGGTTCACTCGCTTGCTGTAAGAGTAAACGCCCAGCAAGTCAGTAGGCCTCAAACTATAGCCCTCTCGGCACACCATGCATGCTAGTCCATCTTCTTCCTCTTCCACATCGTCCAAACCTTCAAGGATCGGTTGAGTTACAACAATCCTCCCTCCACCATCTGAAGCCAATTCCTGCCGCATTCCCAGTCCCTGGAATAAAAGTTGGATCAGATATGGCTGATTAAACTACATCAAGATTTAACATATACCATTTTATTTTTAGTCTGGCATCTTAGTTTTATCTTCAGTGCTTATGCCAGTACTAATCAGCAAAGGGAGTTAATTCCGCCTGCCTATAGCTGATAATGCAAAAAGCCCCTTTAAAAACTCCAACTCCAAACCTTTTAGGTAAATTCGAATTTCACTAGTTGAAGAACTCTATACACGTTGTGGGTCAATTTTATAATAATTTAAGCTTTGGGGATAATTGGTGACATAAATACAATCTTGGGACTGCTTACCCACTTCCACGCAGAAGGCAAGGTTTTGAGTGTCAAGTCTAAATAGAAGGATACAAGGATAAAAACAAACAACCAACCAAACAAACAAACAAAGGTATCCAAACAATCCCAGTTCAGTAATAGCTTTGAAGTTAAGTACCTGGAGCATTTCCTCCCTCTTCCTCAGAGCTCGGCGCCTCATCTCATCTCGGGTGGCATGCCGCAATTTATGAACCTTCTCTGCTAGGAACCCGTCACCTTTTCCCTCCTTGTCAGAAAGAGTGTCTAACAAGTTCTCAGCCCTTGCCCCTATCTCATTTTCACCTGGAACTCCTTCCAAGGCATGAAGCAATGGTAAGATTCCTCCATCATCAATACACCTTTGGGTGGCTAAATGCCCCATAGATAAACCCCTCAGCATGGACAAGATAAGTGGCACGGATGGAAGTTTTAAACCAAATGCCCATTCAGCACTAGATTTAAACTCAACCTGCCCAGTAAATGCAAAACTCTCTTTCAGATGTCTAACTGCAACTCCCGTAATCCCCTTCTCCAAAATGATGTCCTTCAACCTCTCCCCACATGAACTTGTCTTCAGTGACTCCGAAACTCGAACGAAGTTCTCCATTGCAAAACTCTGTTTCATTGCTTGCTCTGCAACGCTCTCATCTTTTGGATTCTCTAAGTGCTGTTTTTGCAGCCGGTCAAATTCACTCCAGTCTTGTAAGTAAGGGTCAAAATGCTGGATGAGTGCATCCATTGCTGCAGGTTCACCATAGGTTAAGTAAGGCAAGATTCTTGCAACCATTTCAGTGTTCCTCTGCTGTTTATTTGATTTCTTAAGGCTTGAAGGATGGCACAACCTTTCCAGGAACATTAGAACTATCTTTTTGGCCTGCTCACTAGCACCACTTTCTCCACTTGTGACTGTAAGAACACTCTCCGTGATGCTAATGTTATCACTCTCATTTGCTTCCAGAGTCAGGCTCTCGACAATCAAAAGAATACCTTCAGCTGGCTCCATGGCATCCACAGAGAAAGCATGCCTAGCTGTCTCAAGGAGTACATTTAGAGCCCCAAACCTTAATAAGGCCCTTCTGTTTTCTCTTATCTTGCAGCACAGCATAAGGAGGTTAAGCACCGCAGCCAACTGCTCTTGGTTAGACTTCAAATCGTCTCGCGAATGCTGTATGTTCAGAACCAATGTCAGATGTATATGCAATCGAGTAAAAACAACATAAGTTTTAATGGATAGCACAAGGAATTTTCGGAGAAAACCATAATGTCAAACAGGACTGCCATTAAGCAGACACAATAATGATGTCTGAATACTAATCATACCATTGCAATATACTCACATAACAGATAACGGCCCATCGGGTTCACAACTCTATTTGCTTATTTTATTTAAGGAAGCAATAACCGAAACCGCTTCATCCACCTTTCTTATTTGCTTACTTGGAGGAGAAAAGATGGGAAATTTGTGAAAAATCAAATAAGCAATCTGCTCAACAAAAGAAGCTTTAAAAGCAATGACAAGCCATTCAGAGAGAGAGAGAGAGAGAGAGAGAGAGAGAGAGAGAATAACCAAAACCGCTTCATCCACCTTTCTTATTTGCTTACTTGGAGGAGAATAGATGGGAAATTTGTGAAAAATCAAATAAGCAATATGCTCAACTAAAGAAGCTTTAAAAGCAATGACAAGCCATTCTGAGAGAGAGAGAGAGAGAGAGAGAGAGAGAGAGAGAGAGAGAGAGAGAGACCCTTGTATCACAAACCTGAATCATGCCCAAAATGATTTCAAGCCCACCACACTCCCGGACTGCACCTGCGATGGCAAACTCGACCTCTGGATCTTGAGATTCCTCCCTATCCTCATCCAACTCTTTGATCATTGGTTCAGTTGCTTCACCATCTAACCCCTGCATAATTGTAGAATGGAACATTAATTTTGATGCAGAACATCAACACTATTTCTCCTTGACCTCTGGTAAAAGAACTTGCAATGACGAGAGCTTCTAAAAGATAATGTCAATATAAATCAGCAGAATTACAAAACTAATTGAAGTGATTGCAATAGAAAAACAATGTTACAAGTTCAAACTTTGTGAATCTTCAGGGTAGTTATATGCCCTAAGTAGCATGGATACGGGACATCCGACACACGGAGCCGCTGACATACCAACTTTAGAAAAAAAAGTAGTAACACAGAACTCTAAGGACATGTTCAACACTAGAATCTAAAATACTTCATAGGTGATGTATGTGCATAGATAATTAGAATAACATTATGTGAAATTAAAATAACACAGTTCATAAGTTAAACACCAATATATCTTACAATTGCATTCCAGCACAAAATAGACGACAAATCTTTACAATTAACAAGTGCGAATGATGATGATCAGTAAGTATAAATCCATACTTTTCATATTTTAAGATGTCATCCCAAGTTACTTTTATAACATTATTATGTGTCAAATCGTAACGATTTGGTCCAAATTTCACGAATACATTGGAAAATGAATCTATCCATCTACATAATAAAGATGCATCGTAGAAAAATTTAAGCTTAAATACATATTAAGTTTGTTTTCTACTATAAATTGATGATCACGTGGTCTCATAGCAAAATAAATACTATAGTAACATGGATATATGCATATAGATGTCAAAGATTCATTATAAAAAGCTTACACAATAAAAGCTCGTAGTGTAATAGGTAGGAAACTAGCTTATTACACTACGAGCCTCGGACCCATGCCCTGGTCTATGATTTAGAGGATACAAAAAGATTGATTTGTGAAACTACGTATCCATGTAGATTAGTCTCCATTGAATAAGGAATATGGTTTTCCGTACTTAGCTAAATGTGGTCTCAAGTTTCCCTTAGACCCGTTCTTCTGCAACGTGAGCGAGAGGTGTAGGCTTAACCCTATGCAGATGTGCCCTAACTTTGTTCGGGTCGTTCTGGGCGTAGTTGCCCTGAACAAACTTCTAGGTCTCTCTTTTGGCCTGTTTGATATTCACAGACTGTACAGTGTCGTACCTACGGTTGATCATTCGTACTACTTTAAAGCCCGAAGAAAGGATCAACAAATATTCTTACTTTTTTATAAGAAAAAACAAGGTAAACAGCAAAAGTGGTTTCATATTGTCGAATGTAAGCTGTGATAAACCTTGTTTCACATATAGATTCGAATCCTTTTTTTCGTAAATGGAGAATCAAATAGCAAATCGAACCGAGAATCATACGATTCGCCTCTGATTCTATATCAACAATGATTCACCTATAGATTCATATCATTTTTGCACAGAATCGTGAATCGAATCATGAATCGTGCGATTCTGACAACCGTACGATTCGTCTCTGATTCTATATCAACAGTGATTCACCTATAGATTCGTATCATTTTTGCACAGAATCGTGAATCGGATCGTGAATCGTGTGATTCTGACAACCATGGTTTCATTTACACCTAAGCGAATGAGATGAGTGTCCCCCAAACGTCCAATTCAAACAAGTGCCCGGCACAAATTTAAGAGTGTTCGATAAGTGTCATTTCGGGTCAGCATCCAACACAGCTGTCCAACCCAACTTGCTACCGTCCAGTCTCCAAACATCGACTTGGAAACACCCAAGGTAGAGATTCCGGAGGACAAAATAATGTAGAAAGATAAATTGGCCAGTTATCTATAAAACAATTAAAAAGAATATTTTCCTCTCCAAATTGCTCTGAAACAAAAACGACAAACAATGCCAGACACTAAAATTAGCAGAAACAAACCTGAAGGCGATAAGTAACAGTCATTGGAGGACAGTCTCGGGTGGTGTTGGAAGAATGGCTATTTGACTTTCTCCAAACTAGTTCGTAAACTTGAGCAATGCTCAAATCAAGAGAAATGATATTACCAGCTACTAGCAACTCCATACCATAGTCGTCCTCTAGAAGACCTAATAGATCCAATTGGTGGCAGATTTTGTTTTTTACATCACGCATAAGAGGACCAATCTCAGCACTGGAATAAGGGTTCTTGGTCATTGATCCCCGGATAAATTCTTCTTGAGTGTGTGCCTTATTCAGAACCAAAAGATATAGAGGCTCCGCTTTTGAAGGGCAAATCAGATTGCAGAGCTGCTCCAAAATAAACTGAAATACAGAATTGATTGTACATTAGTAATTGAATCAATACCACTAGAGTACTAATTAACTTATGTAAAGAAAAGCACCCCCAAATTATGAAGAGACAGTAGAGAAACCCATAATGAATCACTGGACAGCCATCCAACAGTGGAACTTTATCAAACAATGTAAAGAATGTTCTCAAATTAACCCAAGGCTTTAACTAAAACAGTTTGATGAGAGCTCACTGCAAACTTGATATAAATAATCCATCCAATAAAAAGCTAAGCTCACAATTAATTCTTTCTTTAATGGCAAACAGGTTTTCCAAATAGATTTCACTTGGTTGTCATAAAGAGTTTAGAGTTTCAAGTTTTTGCAAAAATGGTGAAGAAAACAATTAAGAAAAAAACTGTCAAGGATATCGCAAAGTATTTCCTACATACCAAAGAAGCCCGCCCTTTTCTCTCCTCTCCATGGATCTGCAAGCCACTAATGCATGCTCCTATGAATTGCCGCTTATTTTCATTGCTCTCGAGCAGAAGACTGTCAAGAAGATCCTTTAAAAGCCGATTACAATCACTAATCAGCTTCGTCTTCTGCACTATCAAGCCTCGGATGACAATGAAGGCCTCAAGGACTTGAGACAGCAACTTCTCTCGCATAAATCTGGCATCAAGATCGAATTAAACAAGATAATGAAGAACAAAATCCACCACAAAACGGAACACGCAAAGTACTAATACCTGGATCTGATATTGCGAACCTCCAAAAATTTTCCGAGGAGCTCTATTAGCTTGTGAAGAATAAAGCCTTGTGAAATGTCAATATGCAGGCTCCTCTCAAGGGATTCAACATTGCCCACTTCTTGGCTAATTAACTCACAAATTGTAGTTAGGCCTCCACGTACAGTCAAGAAAAGACAGGCATCTTCCGAATCTATCATTTTAAAGAGCATTTCAAAGTACTCAGCGGCATTTTCACCAGCAGAAAGTGTTGCTGGTAACAATGACATGAGTAAATTCAACAACCGGAATCGCCGCGAAGAACTTTGGCCACAAAGTAAGCTAATCAGCATACACATTTCAGACCTAATAGACTGAGAACAAGCACTCAATACAAGTTCTGAAACCCAAGAGCCTAGCTCAAATGATGTAAACTCACTTTTGGTCTTACAAGCACGGCGTTTCCATCTAAGGGCATATTTCAAAGCCAGGTAGTCATATCTTTGCGGTCGAGACCTCTGACCTCCCTTCACAGCCTGACAAACTTTATACTGCCTCCTAACAAAATCCAGATATGATGCTCCCTTCTCCCACTCTGAGTAGCTCAGTAACTGCATGTCTTGAGACTTTTGAGAACCATCCCAACTCTTTTCTAATGATTCAGGCACAGACTTGCCCGCACTAACAAGAGTACTTGGATGTACAGAAGGATTTAAGTTGTTTTCATCTGATACGGAACGGGGTTTTCCCATTCCTTGCTCTTTGTCGGTTGTATCTGGTTTTGGAGGAGTACATGCCTGAGCTATAATCCTCAGACAAGGAAGAATAACATGCTCAGAAATAGCAGGATGCTTGGCACCTAATTTAATTGCAGAAAATAACAATTGGAAGACAACTCGCAGTCTTGACTCCCAAAATTCATCCGCCAAAGAACACACCTCTGAAAGCAACAGCAACTCTTCATGGGTAGCCAGGGCGATGTCCATCGAGCGATGATGTTCAAGGCAGTACAAGACTTTTTTCTGTATCAAACTATTCAACTCAGCCACCGCATCTATATCACCTTCTGAGAAAGCACAAAGGGCTGCCCTGGCTTGGACACGAGCAGTTTTTGGACCCTGATGAAGATTATTTTCAAACAACTCGGATAAAATGCCAGCAGAAACAAGTTGCTTCTTTGAGTTTGGGCGCTTTGATAGCACCTGCAATATTTCCAGACACTGGGTAACGAATGTAGAAGCACAGCCATAGCAATTGTTCGGAGACCTGGATACCACAAATCTGGATGATGCAACTGCACTATCAGAATTTTTCTCATGCAAGTAATTCATCAAAACTTGTCGAAGCCCTTGAAGTGTCTGCACACTTTTGCTAACAGAATCAAAAGCTGCTTTGCACTTCTCACCATATAGGACACCAAGAAGAGCAATTTTACGGTTTATCTTACACGAAGGTCCAGGCAAAGAGACCATCATTTGTTGCACAGAATCCTTCTGCTGTGAGTCTATTTCATTCTCACCAATGCTTGATACTATCTTTAGCAACGGTTTCTTAAAGCCCAGCAGCTGCTGATATCTCCTGTGAGCATTTTCTGATTCAGATTCTATAGCAGCCAGTCCCCGCTTCATATCTTCATCATTTTCCATACTATCAAAAATGAAACTCGGCTTTGCCATGAAATTGAATTCAAATCGACCGTATTTGCTATATCCACATTCATTGCACAAGAAAGAATCCAGATTCTCATAATTGATATTGCGACATTGCCTGCACTGATATGCGTTCTCATGGCAATTACCACAAATACCATGCTTATCAGTGACAGGTCGACTGCACCGTGGACACTGCAACGGTTCAAGGGATAAAGCTTGAAGATTCTCGTAGAAAGAATCCAACTCAATCATGAAGTTACATGCAGTGATTGGAATGGGAAAGTCCACTTTCAGCTCAGTCTGATTGAAAGTAAGGTGGCAGCTCTTTGCACGTTTCCACAATGACCAATTATTCTTCAACTCTGACAAGTCAGCCACAGGCCTATTGTTGTAGTAGAGGTTCAAGACTTTAACTGATTTGGACTTACGAGCATCGTGAACATTCATGGTCACACTCTGGATGGTATAGCTCCCAGTACATTTCACTATGATGCGATTATCCGTAAACTTTGTTTCTGATTTTAGACTTTCTAGCTTCATCCTACTGTAAGGCACCTCAGGAGAGCTACAAGCAACACAAGGCTCACTCTCTAGATAGTACCCATCAAATTCCACTAAACCACTCAGAGTGTTGTATATGCGTGAATTTGGATGATTAGCCAAAAGCTCATTCTGGGAGTGAAGCGTCTCAAAGATGCACCTAATCACATCAGGGGTCAAGCATCGATCCACGATTTCACTGTTCTGTTGCTTTGGAATGTTATCAGGATTCCCTGACAAGCAGGTGACAAGTTCTGTATACTCGATGATATTCTGGCCATACATTGGCAGGCATTTCACTTTATGCAAGAGAGCCTCTAGCATGGATTCCTTGAATGACTGCTTTCCATGATGCCAGACACCATAGAGAACACATTTGGCTTCCGAACGTACAGAGCTTGAATTCCATTCCAATAGTAAGCAATCTAGGAATTGCCTCAAGGTATCTCCCCCTTTGGCAATGAAGATGTCTACAGCTGGCTCCATGTCTAAATAAGACTTCTCCAAACCAGATTCAGAACCGTCTTCTCCTTTCTTCTTCTTCTTGGAGTCCAGAGATTGCACTCCTGATTTGTTTGAACTAGTTCCTGTGTCGCCTGCTTCGACTTTCTGTAATGAGTGGCTAATGTCCTTTCCAGTATAGAATGCCAAATTCAGAAGCTTAAGAGAATGAATTACAGACTCTTCCCCAAAACAGAATAAACCGTCCATCAGAAAGGACAAGACATCTCCATGCCTCAAACAATACTTTTGCCAGTTCCGAGGCCGTGCAGTTGCTACTTCAGCTATAGTAGACAGGCACTTCACTATCTTAACACTCCTCTCATAGGGGATTGTATTTTGAAAGCCACCAGATTTATTTACGTATTTGAAAAGCCTCTTAACTTCAGTCAAGAACTGCCACGAGTCTCGAACACTGTAATAGTGAGTCTTGCTACCACATAGATGTAGAAAAAGCCGTCTCGCATACCTTCTCACAAAACTTGTATGAGGATTGTTGATGTAACTGCATAGAACATCCTGATACCCATCTAATTTCAAATCCTTTCCGGAAGATATCTTGTATGCCTTATCTTTCTCCACAGCCTTGTCATGCTTTTCTGGTCTAACCAAACTGTAAACCAGACGGAAAGCATTCTCTAACAATAGCCTATGGTAGTCAGCAAATATGTCCGTTCGGTGTGATTTAGCATATGAATCTGAAAAGAACGGAGAAAAGTTACCCGCTGGTAGCTCTCTTCTGACTGTTAGCAGAGACCCACATCCCGAACCAGGGTTCGCACCATTCCCAATCTCAAAGCTACTTGTTTGGGACTTGAAAACATGCACCAGTTGCTGCAGGATATCCATTAGATAATTAACAAAAACTTGCTGCCTAAGGAATCCACAAGCGCGATGCAGCTGAGCAGCAAATTCATTTTTCTCTTGATCATCCAAGGAAGACAGGGAAGGAACTGAGGAGGAAGGTAGAACTTGGATGACACTTTTGTCATGCGTATCTGTTGCTCCACTGGATTTTGGTAGAGAAACATCTGCGCCAGGCTGATGCCAATTCCGCAGCATTAAAGTAAAGAACATGAAAACAAGGATAGTGACCTCTCCAAAAGATGAACGAGATTTGGCTGCAAAAGGTTTGTTCAGATTGACCTCATCCAAAAACCATCTTACTAATTTCTCCAAATTTAAGTTCTCAGGTTTTGAGCTGTCAACAAAAGGTCCACCTACAGCAGATGATAATCGATAAAAGAGCTGCATAACAGGAATAGCCCGAACCCCGGAGGTGATTTCCATCCACCCTTTCAACTGTTCGAGAAGTTCAGAAATAAGCAGCGAATTTACTGCCCTTTTTGATGCTGAAATTGTAACCGGGTCAATCACTGCCGTGGAGAACTCTTCAGATTCG
This sequence comes from Gaultheria prostrata, assembly GCA_036023075.1. Lineage (NCBI taxonomy): Eukaryota > Viridiplantae > Streptophyta > Magnoliopsida > Ericales > Ericaceae > Gaultheria > Gaultheria prostrata. The sequence goes on along the minus strand of JAXBDA010000194.1, from coordinate 51,979 downwards.
TTGGCTTCTAGCATATGAATAGATGGTGCAGAACTTTGATTGGTCACTTCAGCTGCAATTGGCAACATGCTTGAATCACTGAAATCATCTGCCGTCAAGTGAAACTCATTGCCCTCTCCACCTAACGTTTCCACTTCAATTGGACTTGCAGACATTGGATGATCCCTAGAGTGAGGTGGAGGAAGCCGGTCAGCATCTACCCCTTCATAACATGTCTCGCATAAATCGAAATCAGGGCAAACAGTGCAATGCCATCTTCTTCTAAGTATAGGAACAGTGGAACAACCATCACAACAGTATTGGACAGATGATGTAATAGAGTCTTCTTCAACCATGATCTGAGTGTTTCCACCAGCTGAGGTTGTCACATCAGCAGGCAAAAGAATCGGTGATGCATTCTCTACCGCATCATCTGTACCTAACATAGTTTGCTTTGGAAATGGCATCTGAAGCAACCTTGAAGATATAGCCAAGCTGGGGAGAGAGAGAGAGAGAGAGAGAGAGAGAGAGAGAGAGAGAGAGAGAGCAATTAATTTAACAATTCCAAAGCAGAAACAAGTAACAGGTACTGAAGGACATATAGATACCTGCAGGATGTCTGAACAGCCTCGTTGGAGGAGAACAAAAGTTTCTTCAGTAATGAAACAGCAGGGCCAACAGATATTTCTCCTGAATCCTTCCCAGGCAAAGCAAGACACTCAGCATAACAATAAATTAGTTCCACAGAGGATATAACGATGTTGTTCATAGTTTGTGTGTCAGGTTGCTCTATGTCCAATATTCCCCACAGAACTTGCATTAACCCATCGACCACTTCTGAACCTGCATTGGCAACGAGATTAGAAACACAAAGCAGAAAAACTAATACATATATGCTCAAAATGCAGAAATGTCGACTTTTTTTATTATAACATTCTGACACACATGTAACATGCGAAATTTCAAACCTGGTTTGCCACATCATTCCCTCCCAACCCCAACGATGGGTTTCAGGCAAAGCCAATTGGGGCCGGGGCAGGTTATACTTTCATTATCCTGACCCAACTAGGGTTCAGAGAGTTTACAATAAGCATTATCAACAGATTCCTTCAGTCATGTATCTAATTACACTCAACAACGAGCAAACTAAGCCCAACAGTCAAGAACGCCTAAGGCGATTACTAAAATTGGAGCCATTTTGCATTCAAACAATTATATAAATAACCAACCCCAAACAAGTAAACTAAGCCTTGTAACTTTGAGGCTCTACTATTGGGGAGTCTTTGATATGGAAGTTCTTCTGTCGCTTGCATAAGGCGGGTTAAAATGAATCTGGCTGACCTGGCAGATAGTATGAAGTTCACAAACAACCATGACAAGGCAAGGAATAATGTCATTCTTTCCGGTAGAACTCAACCGCAAAAGCTAGCTATTGAGGAGAGGGAGCCCCCATGCTTATACGCTACACATGACTTCCCTACAAGGATGTTTCGCAAGGTTTCCGTGGTGTCTTGGTAACATAGTTACAGAACAAGATACTTAAGGTACCTCATAGAGTACCATGGCAGATAGAGTTGGAAAACCTGTCGAGACTATAATTACGAATGGAACACAGTTTTACGTTGTAGTCAACTAATCCTTCCAATATGGGATGCCACTAAGACATGTCTCAAGCAAGCCCTACGAGAACTATTTGCTAATGTTGCACGGATACAGATACAGAAACAGACACAGATACGAATCTCAGCAAGGAAGCAGAAAGTGAGGGTAAAGCGGGCAGGGAAGAACACAGACTCCTCAAAAGCCACCAATGCACAACCAGGAGCACCAAAACATAAAGGGCCACTTGAACAACAAACCACCAAAAGCGTCAACATATATTAAACAAAATATTGGGTCCAGCTGCGAAGTCAAGCACAAGTAAAAATGAAAATTATGACCAAAGATTTGCAACATTACCATTTGTGTCCAGAAAGGCAGCCAAGTTTGATCGGCGGTGCAAAGCAATCCTAGAAACTGCACGCATTTGGGCCGTAAACTCTTCAATAATCCACCCTGCCGTAGTACAACCAACTCCCAGCTTTGAAGTCAGAATGCTAGTGGATTTCACCACTCCAAGAAGACGCAAGGTGTCCTTTACCTAAGCAAGAAGTATAAAGATACACGTGAACGAAAACAAGTAAATGTTATGGATAGAGAAAAGTAACGATTGGGAACATAAAACAAGTAGATGTATGAACATGTAATTACTTGGAGATATGTTTCCCTTTTAGGGAACACAGCCTGTAAGACACGGCAAGCAGCAGCCTGCAACAAAGGCTCCTTATCACTTTCGAATATTGTTTCTAACAACTGCTTGCACTTGAGTTTGCTCAGCTCCAGCTTTACATCATCAACCTTTGAGCATCCTTGTGACCTACACAGTGCATAGAACCTGGACAAAAGCTTGAGGCCATCTGCAACAACTTGCTCCTGAACTGGAGCAGATTGCATGGTACGACACTTTTTCCGAGATCCCGCAGCTGAGGAATTACAACCAAGAACACGAGCTTCCATATCCAACACTGCATCCATCTTCTCCTTCCAGCCAAATTCATCCTTAGCTCGGCCATAAACTTCTAACGAGTCTATTCTCGGTAATGTGGAACCATTAAAGGTTGGTCCAATAGAGATTGTATAATCTTCATCAGCAAGAAGTGATTCAGCAACTGTGAATGGAATGTCATACCAAGACCGCATGCCCTCGTCTAATTTTATCACTCTCTGGAAAATAATGATCTCAGAAGGAATATGGTTTGCTGATGTATTTCCCACATGGACACGAAAACCAACCATGACTATGTCAGGATTGGAATTTGAAACAGTGATCTGATAAAACAAAACCAAAGGAGAATTAAACAAGGGACTCCAAATTAAAAGCAAATATTATCAGATTCCACCGTAGTAATCTGCTGAAATAAGATGACTCACCAGTACTTATTAGAGAAGTTTAAATCAGAGAAACATTGTAAACTTGATATACGTGCAAGTATGTCGACCAAATAGTAGAAGGGGTGGGACATTTTTTTCACACCCTTACCTCATTCTATTTCTGCCTACAAAGAACTAGTTATTGGCAAAAAATCTAGACAGTCAAACTTACTCTAAGAAAATGGAAACTCGACAGCGAGCAAATATCATGGAGATGTGAGTGGACGAAATAGAGGTCTTCTCGTTGAATTAAGAGCAGAGAGTGGCATAAAGAATATAGGAGAATCAACTTATTGTTGTGAAATGTTCAATACAAGCATGCCTCTATGGCTAAAACAAACCAAACTACTTGAGCTCAACATGACATTAACTCGTTAAAAGCTACCTCGAGATTAGATCTCATTAGGCAACTGAGGAAATCCTGAACAACCTTTAAGGATCGTTCAATTTCTGGACAGGCCTTAAACTCATCTCTATAAGCTATACTCTCTAAATAAAACAAGAGCAGCTCGTGATTGGATTTATTGAAGCTCGTTAAGTTGTCTAGGGCCTTTTTTGTGCATGGGTGGCAAAGGGGTGTCCACGGATCGGATTCGGACGGATCGGATCCGGATCCGATCCGCTCAGAGCGGATTGTGATTTTTAAGATCCGGAACCGATCCGTAGGTGACATACGGATGGATCGGATCGTTACGGATCGGATCGGATCGGGCGGATTTGATAGATTAAAGAAGGATTATTGCGCGGATTGAGCGGATCCGATCCGATCCGGTCAAAACGGACTTGGGTTTTGAGGATCCGCAACCCATCCGTACATACCTCGGATGGATCAACGGATGGTTCGGATCGGTTCGGATTGGTCGGATTGACGGATCGGATGATCTGCTGGACAGCCCTAGGCTGCTTGACTCCCCTCACTCGATTCATTCATAGCTCCTTTCTAGTCAGTCATGTTTGCTCTTCAGCTCACAATCAGATAATGAATAGCTTCAATTTGACGTCCAACAACACCAAGGGTGTACTGAGTACCGTTGGGCCATTTAATCATCACAACGAACACCAATGACAGAGATCATGGGCTGAACCAGCCCAAAACCAAACCATCAACTGCCCTTGTACATTCTTCTATTTGTTTTTAACCATATCATGCCCTACACATTCCAACAGACAATTTCTTTTGCTTTGTACATTACTATACATTGAATGATGTATAAGTGACAGGACAAATAAGAGTGGATATATGGCAGTAAAGAGCATATCAAACAACAATAGTGGGAGTCGCTCAGTATCTTCATATGGTAACTAAAGGTGGAACAAACGGTGCGACTAAAGGTGGAACAAACGGTGCGGTCGCTTGAGAACTTGGAGAGGGGGGCAAATGTTATTCACATTCCAACTTAACATAAATGCTCTGAAAGTTGATGTTACATGGATCCTTCAAAATATATTGTCTCCGTGTTGGCACTCAAAATTAGGGCTACAAATGAACCGAGCGGTTCACGAATTATTCAAGGTTCGGTCCGGTAAGAGCTTGTTCGACTTTGGTTCGTCGACTAAACGATCTGAACCTGGACATCAATTTTAGGCTCATTCAATAAATGAGCCGATACTAAGCCTAATAGTATTCGGCTCGGTTAGTCTCGCGAACCTGGGATTAAAATATAATAGACAATGTATATTTTAGGGGTGTATATGTATATATGTAATATAACTATATAAGATAACAATTCCCGTCTTCCCCAAACTTGTTCAACGATCAGTTCTTCATATTTAAAATACACATCAGTTAGGCTTTTTCCACCGCCCCCCCTCTTCTGCATAGCATCAACCAGTCCACACCGCCTCCTCCACGTCGCGCCCACCGCGTCTCTCCGCTTCCTCCACATCGCCTCTTCTTCTCCGTCACTGACCCACCGTCACGCTGCCTCTGTCTCTTCAACTTCTCCTTTACACGATCTATCAATCGGTAAACATCTTAGTTCGTTAACGTATACGTCAGGCTCGAGTTCAGCTCATAAAAAACATTCAAAGATCGGCCTCGGCTTCTCAGGGCTCATTAAACTCAAACGAGCCAAACCGAGGCTCAAATTTGGTTCGTCAGTGAATTTAGACCAGATCAATATTCCCTAATTCGTGACAAAAAAAGGGAAAATATGCCATCATGCTTTGCTCCAACAAAAAAACACCTGAACTTAAGGAAATGAACAAAACTATACTCTACATAAAAAAAATTCACAAAAAAACTACTAAATACATTATTTTTGGCATGCAACATACACGATTACCCAAAAAGGTCTAGCAATTTGCGACGAAGGGAGTAGTCATCTTGATCGCTAGGTCTTTACCATAGGGTAAATCCTATGCACATTTCTTGTACTGTTGTACATGTCCTGGCTGATGGGGTCTATTTAGTTTGGCTCAAAGTCTGAGGAAAATCTTGCGAAAAGTTCCACAATTGTGTAAACAAATGTGCGAAAAGTTCCACAATTGTGCAAACAAATGTGCATTTGTTTGCTGAAAGTAAAACTTAGTTATATTCCTATGGGGGCATATCCCATACTCTTCACATTTTTTTCCAAATGAAAGAACGGAGCACGTGGGGGCATTTGTTAGATAGCTTGATATACATTGTTGCGTCTATTTATGATCGCTTAAGCTTTTAGGGCAACGGAGACTAAACAATATATTCTCCTCCTTTAAGCTACGTTACATGGGCTAACATACAAGTATCGGGTGCTGGTACAAGTCCAAGTATCATATTCATTTAATGGTCATTGCATGGATAAGGGGACTTACCGGACTATTTAAATCCTTTATATAAGATTTATATTGTCTAGTCTAAATGTTTTTTCTAATTGTGTTAGACCTTTTCATGCATATTATAGGAGTTCATGCATAGCTCGTGAGAAATTGAGATAGAAAATATGCTTGCTTAGTTATTGTTCAATTAAGCATGCCCTTCACGGGTCCTTTAAACATGCCCTTTTCCGAGTTGAGTAGGGGCATAAACGAGCCAAATCGAGCCAAGATCTTTACATTGGTTTTAAAATTTTTGGAAAACACATGTTTAGCCAAAAAGGGACAAACTGAGTATATCCTCCTCTACCAAACGATTTCCAATACATACGTCCAACTACTTCTCACAAGATGATCATAAGTACAAAGATATCTATAATCAAAATATTTGATGAGAAATAGAATGTGGTATAGAAGGATTAATCAATGAAACTAATAAAGGAAGCTAATGATCATGATAACACGAAAGGAAATGGTCCTCCAAAAAAAGAGCATTCTATCACATGCAATTAAAATCATGGGGGATGAAGAATGATGCAAACTAGAAACCATAAAGAGGCGCGCGCGCGCGCACACACACACACACACACACACACACAATAGTTGGGTACAGTTACGAGGCAAATAATTCCAGACATAAGTTTCTAAGCCAGACTGCAACAGTACCTTAAATCCTGCAGGAGTGGGACTCTCTAAAAACCCATCCTCAGATGCTAAGCCTTGCTTAGCTCCGTCCGAGTCACCATTCTTGATGGCATCACCACTCAGTTTCACATCTGCCGTGATGCATACTGTTTTCTCAAAAAAATCAAGAGGGAATTCTGGATTTAAACCAGCATAAGCTTTATTGCTAAGAATACCAGACCCCAGTCTCTTCACTTTCTCTGACATAGCAGTTGAACTAGCATCAACCCCAATAGGAACATGTGAGTATATTTGGAGACTTCCATCATCATGTAAAACAAGACAGTGGATTTTATCTTTGGATAATGGCTTGTATGCAGTTATCCCAACCAAAGGCGAGGTTGAACCCACTGAATGACGTAGGTTCTGTGCAAACATCTCGTTTTCCCCCATGGAAACAGCAAGTGCAACATTGGATTTCAGGGTCGAAAAACAAACAAATAACCCACTCCCAACAAGCAATTCTCTCCAACGATGCAATCCAGCTGGTCGCAGCTTACATTCATGCTCATCCTCATAAACAGCAGATACCTCAGTCAGAGAAGTTGCATCAGGTTTTAACCGGCCAACCAATGTGGTTCCATCTTGGTAAGATAAAAAGAGTAGCTTATAAGTTGGTGAAAAGTATAAAGACGAGCCCTTCATAAGCACATCTTTACCTACAATTTGAACCATTTCCTTCAGCGGTTTGGCTCCAATGTTTCCCTTCATTGACAATTCTAGCCTGAATAAGCACCCAAGTTCTGAGAGAACAACAAGAAACATCTTTCCCTGGGTAGCCACAATAAGTGTTGCATCCACAATCATGTCATCAGGCAATGTGAAGTAATGCATAGGACTGATGTTGTCCTGAGAAAGATCATATATCTTGACAAACCGGTTGGTAACCACCATTAGCTGAACCTGCGATCCAGGAACCCAATCCACACGCCTGATATAAGAACCTTGCAGAGCAAGTTCAATAGCAAGACGATCAGTTACCTCTCCACGATGACTTACAGTAAGGACCTGGCAATCTTCATAGCCTGCTACAGCAAGATAATTCTCTACCACAGGGTTGAAGACAAGATGAACAATTTCAAATCGAACAACATTCTTAGAGAGTGGTTTCACATTAGCCTTGTCAGCTGTGACAGGTGCAACAGTTGCCTGCCCAATCAACTGTCCAACATCAAATATGGCCACTTTGTCACCTTCACCAACAGCAAGTCGACCTCGAATGCTTACACTAAGCAAGGATTTCACAAGTGATCCGCTAGCTAAATGAGATTTCAGCTCCTTGGCATTAGGATAATCAGCTTTTATCTTGAGGTCTAATGAGCCACTTTTATAAGCCTTTCTCAATTGCAAAAGATCGACTCCGTAAGAAAGTACTTTATCTTCACCCAGTACAGTTGTCTTATCTTTCGAAAGGTTGGAGTCCCTTCTGCAAGTTATAGAAGGCAACAACGAAGAGCAAAGATCAAGCACCCGACCTTCAACATCAAGCTCTTTAAGAATCAATGGCATACCATCTTGAACCTCTCTTGGAATAGATAAACTAATAGAATTATCCGTGTCCATAGGGAGGTCTTCTTCAAAATCTGAATCACTATCAGGAAGCTGATCTCCTTCCTCTGTGAAGGGCAGCAAAGGCTGAAAATTGCTACTGCCACGAGCGGGTGTACTGTTACTAGCAGTAAATTTCCGAGGCTTCAAGCACTGGCAACTGCTACCTCTAACACCCCCAGCTCCACAATCACAAAAGAAGCGACTTGAACGGGAGTATACAACACGATGACCACGATGACAAACTTTTGCACACACAGAACAACAGCCTTTGGACACAGTCAGATCACATGTATAGCAAAAGTACCAGTGTTGTTCCATAAAATTGCTGCCACTGGATGTGAATGTGCAAACTTTGGAAGCAAGAGCCCTGTCACTGTTAGAATCATCTTCATCATCCTTGTCCATGCTACCTACCTCACCATCTGATGTTTCATCATCTTCATCTTCGTCCGCAGAAGTTGCATCGCATTCAAGAGATGTGGATTGCCCTTCCTGATTAGCAGATAGGACCAAGGTCTCAGAATTTTTTCCTGAACTTAGAGATCGTGAGGCCACAAGTCCCATACCAGCACTATTGTTAGACAAAGACTTTGCAAAAGATTTGTCCACGGTATTTTTACTCAATCCACACTCACTCATAACCGTACCAAGAAAACCAAAGAGAAACTTCAGCCCTTGAAGTCGATGCTCATCACCGGCAAGCCTCTTCATCATCACCAAACACCGCTGCACAAGGGACTTCATTGAAGTCTCACCTCTTGACAGTTGAACAACAAAACTGAAATAAGATTTTGTTGTCTGAGCATCGAATAGCAAAAAGGCATTATCAAGTGAAACCAGCATTGCTTCAAACAGATGGCTCTGCAGTTCTCCTGATCGCTGTTCGGAAAAGGGGGATACAAGGCTCATTATAAAATCCATGGTTGATTCCCTTAGAGAAGCTGAACTTCCTTTTGCACTGGCGATCCCACCTGAATCTTCAACCATCGAACCCAACAGTCGCCTTTCTAACCATTGTGAAAGGAAAAGCAAATCCATGCCATGGAATTTCTCCTGTACTTTCTGTTTAACACCAGGATATGTCTCTCCTGATAAAATATCAGTGCAGAAATTAAGAACCTTTACATTTACTGGTTCAGAGTCACATTTGTCCAATGAATCAATCAGAACCAACAAATCACCACATTGTGAACCATAAAGATCCTTGACCTGTGCTGAAACATGATCCCCAGAGAGGAAAAATCTGAAAACAACAGCTCTTGAAGGGTCCTTTCGTACGGTATCCATGATGTCAATGGCCTTGTTAACTGTCCATTCATGAATCCTGCTATTAATGACTTCTTTTGAATTGATTGCCCATAAAATTTCTTCCATGTGCTTCAGATCATATAAACAGCTATAATCAGGCACTTCCAAGCGTTCAATCAAGCTGCGGTAAATTGAATCACAATTTCGATGAATACTGTCAAAAACCTTGTCAGAATTGATTGCCATGACTGAATCAAGAATCTGTCTAAGTACCTCAGTCTCCATGTAGCTAACTCTCATAGCATCACTAATTTTAAGTAGCCCATCTAAAATGTTAATCATAGCTCTAATGCCAAGAATGCAAGAAACGAGACTCCCACTCGGAGTTTGAAAATGACAGGGAAAACCATGCAAGACAAATTCCCAAAAGACTTTACTGGATTGGATTCCTGAAGAAAGTTGGTCAATGGTACCATCCAACTTCGACAAAAGATCACGAACAGACTCTAGCTGACTTAGATTGATTCCATCCTTCTCAAGGAGCTCATCCTGCATGCATTTGTCAAATCCAGTATATTTCAGAAGCAACAGAGGTGAAGACTCCTGGGTACAATGCTTGCTACTACTGAAGGCAGAAAGGAAAGATTTCTGATAAATCCGCAAATAACTATTTAGCAAAGAAGAGAATATCCTCAACAACTCTGCAACTCGATCTGCACCAAAGACGCTAGAAACCAGGCCTTCAGCAAGAGAAAGAAGCTCAATGTCCCGGGATGTCTTATCTGACCATACTGGGCCAGCTGAAGTAATTGAATTCTTTGTGCAATACCTCCAAATGCCAGCATTAAGTAAGGACAGTACAAGAGATAGCAATGAACCATTCCTCAAAAAATCCCACCCTAGCTCCCCGCTGTCCCCAGACAAGTTCACAGCATGCAAACACTGAAGCACAGCAAAAAGAATCTCTGAGAAGTCAACCTTCTCACTAATAACACCGCAATGGCCCAATAGTGAGTGGCTAAGGCAGAATATATGCTCCACATTTGAGATGTCCATACTATGTTTGCCACTCCAGAAGAGAAGCAGATGTTCCAACGTGGAACCCATTGTAGGAACATCCCAACAGAGCACAAACATATATCTTTCAATGATAAGATCATCCACTGTTTCAGCTATTTTGCCACTCCAACAGCCCAGAATCCGAGAGAAGGTTGCACATAAGTCACCCCAACTCAAGGATAAGCAGTCAATCGCCATCTCATCTCGACAGACAGAAGCAGGAAGCGGTGCAATATCAATAAGTTGATTAAGAATGCTACTGCTTATGGGACCATCTTTGATCCCTCCAGGCATCAAATTCTCCACAGCAACCGATGCCCAGGATGACAAATGATCATTGGCAGTATTCGGAGGACATATTCCAGTAAGTTGGGCTTCCCTCAACTTGGATCTCAATACCAGAAGCAATGATGAAGGGCAAGCACGGGGGTGATATATCATATGGCGAAGCACTAAAACCAACCGTGAAATCAACAAAGCCCAGCAAGACACTTGTATATTGCTGGAACCAGAGGAACAATCATCAATTTGACTAAAAGAAGAAAATATAAAGTCAGCCAGCTTTGCCTTTTCTGCATCAGATGATAAATGGAAGGCCATGAGAATAATCTCAATGTGATACGTAGAGGGCAGAGTCTCAACAAGTTCCTTAAGGCTAGGACAGCTTGACAAAACTGTTTTTTCCTTCTCCACAAGAAAATCTACATATATCTTGTAGATTATGGTTCTCAACTGGCTACCAGACAAACCTGCCCTACAGATAACAGCATGAGCTAGCAAGGTCAGGGTCTGGTCATTGTAAAGAAAAACACCATTTTCAACCTTCAAAATTTGCTCAACTAGATATTCTTCAAGTGAAGCAGACAATGCATTGCGCAAGAGAAGGTGGTGCAAAAGTTCAAAGCATAGTCCATGTATATTTCCAGTCTTACTCTGTTCATGTAAAGCCACGCCATTATCAGAAGTCTTCTCTTCATAACAACAGGATTTACAGTAGAGTATGGAGAGCAGAATATCCATATGGCTGCCCTTGAGATTTTGGCAACCGGCCTTGTATATAGAAGGATGCCAATCAGGAGAAAAAAGACACATTTTGAGAAAGCTAACCAATTCTGTAGCAGCTTGAATTGGCATATTGCAAAAGTGGGAGATAGAACTGACTGCAATAGTAGGTTGATCACACCCATCTGCTGATCCTACTGAACGACCACCCTCAGAGAAAAGGTCTCCAAAGAGAGCTTCTTCTTCATGGCAAACAGCACTTTCCAGTTCACCAGAACTAACAGCTTTTGTGGTACTGGAAAAGGATCTCTCCAGTTTTGGCCTTAATTTTACTCCCTCGGAATGAAGGAATAGAACAAGCTGCATCAAATTATCCACCCACTGTCTGGATGAAGGGAAAACTATGTTTAGAAGTTCCTCAGTTGTGTACTTCTTTAGCAACAAAATCCTCTCAGAATGGATATGACAGGCAGGGGAGTTGTTTTGGAAGTCACTTCCAGAGCACTCAGCGTCAAACTCCTCCAAATCAATGGCTCGGTGTGTTTGTTGTTTAATGTCTCCGATGAGTTTCAATACCCAACCAATGACACGAGGAAAGTAAGCCAATGGGGGCTTTGGGTTTACAGCAGCCTTGTTGTAGCTCCACAAATTACCTTCCAAATTGCCCAATATGGAAGCAATTATGCATGCCCGGATGTTCTCAAATACACTGCTGTTGCGGAAAACAACTTGGACAAGTAAAAGAAATTCTTCCAGCAGCAACAATAGGAGACTCTCACAACTACTCTCAACAGCAGCATTAACGTTCACAAAGTCAATCTCAGTCCTGAATAAACTAGGCAGTACATCAGCAAAGGAAGCCACAGCCTGTAGCAATGTAGCATCATACTCAACATATGGCATGTCTTTCACAAGAATCCTTAGTAACTTGAAAATCCTCAGGCAAAAGGACAACCTCTTGCGGAAATTGGTACTGACCATTTTGTCATCAAGGATAAGTGGAAGCTCAAACAACTCTTTGCATACTGAAATGAGACGTTGAACGCATTCCAAATGAGCAACCACCCAATGTTGAGAGAGAAAAGCCAACTTATTCACATCCTGGTGAGAAGTAGATCCAAGAATCAGTTGGGTCACATTATCAGGTAGCGTGCATTCAGCAACTAGTGTCATCAGAAGCCGATCAGATGGTTTTTGTTCCTTTGAGCAACAGCCCCCTTCTCGAAAAATGAATTAAAAAAACATGGCATTAGGAAAAATTGGAAGAGAGAGGGGATATTCGTAAGTAACAACATCAATACCTTGAAAAATGCATCGAACGTGGTCACCGATATCCATATTGCCATTTTCAGCAGCCAAAGCTAACAATGGATCTAAAAGTGTATTGCCAAAGGAAGGCTGTGGCAGATCAGAATCTTTATCCATTCCAGCAATCAGTGCTATCTCCAATATCTGTACCATATTATTCTGAGAGTAAGAGAAAGGCAAAAGCTCCCAGAGTTAGTAGTACAAGATAATCAAATAGAAGATTTAGGGATACCAAATCACTCAAAAGCAAAAAAGTAATAGAAACAACGAACACCAAACTCCTTGTGACTCTAGAATACAATAGGCAGGTTTTACCATGTAGAAGCTTATATTGCATCACCATTTAGCGGGTATATGGAAACCTAAATATGCACCCCAAGATCTAATTACCTAAGGCAAGATTCCTGTTATTGTTCCACAAAGCTATTAGAAATGACATGACAATTCAGGTAATTGACTGAACTGCTATGCCAGAGCAGCAATTGATTTATTCATGTCATGCAATCGAGGAATATTGCCACACACACTGTACAGCCCCTTACAAACAGTGGGTGACGTTCTTTCAACTACAAATTGATTCATGTCATGCAATCGAGGAATATTGCCACACATTGTACAGCCCCTTACAAACAGTTGGCAACGTTCTTTCAACTAAAAAATCCACTCAGGAACCTCAAATTCTCTTAAAAGTTGCATTTTTTCATTTTGCACCACAAAGTTATGGCGGAGCCAAAAAAATGCACTTCTACACAATATTTTTCCAATTTTCCTCCCTGATGCATAAAAAGATGTCTTCTCCCTCTTCCCTTCTCTTTTGACTCCTGCTGGCAATGCCCTTGATGAGCAAAACTTACGGGTGGCCCATATGTCCTCGTGTATACGGAGCATGGGTTCCAATGTAGCCCCGTTATGCGCAGCGGCATGAGGGGTGTTCCAAGTTGCCAAAAAGATATACAAACTATATAGGACTTAACTCATCTGGTAGGCAATATATCACAATTCATGGTTAAACAAATATATTACTGTTTTTCCAATACTTCTGTGTCAGTTTGCTTATACTAACCGCCCTTCATATGCCAAAAGATGCCCATCAGTCAATGATATCAGATAAAAGCCTATGACTAGTTTTACAAGAATAATAAGTAATTGTAATATTAAAACAGCAAAAACACTCGAAGGAAAAATATTAATGGGAAACACAAGGGACAGAACTTCCCCCTAGTCATGAAAACTCTAATTACATGGCATTTTCAAATACCACAATTGAAGAAACACAAATGTAACACTAGGTAACTTGATTAACACTAAACCAAAATTATGATATTCCTTCATATCAATCAGGTCGCCTTTTATGCAACTTCATATGCATTTTACACAAATGACAATCCATTAAACATAGTGAAAGCAGCATCCAAATGATCAATTTGATAAAGCCAGATGAAGTTAACTATTCAAGAAACAAAATTCAAAGTCATGTATTCAGTTCACAATGAAGCAAACACACAAGCAACAAAAATACAGCAGGTACTAATCCAAACCATTGTAGTTAAGATCCGATATCTCGTTAATGTGTACATGCACGCTGTTATGCATTATCCAAATTGTACCATTTTAGTTGCCTACACTGACGTGAATTTACTCGTGGCCAAAAGAGTTTATACCTGAACAGTCAAATCATCACCGCTAAGCACCGATTTTTCCAAATAACAAATAGCAAATTCCAGGGCTTGTTGTACAGCCGCAATAATTATAGGTTCTGCTTGCTCAACTGCAACATCATAGAGAGAGACAAAAATCATATACTAAATCTTACTTACCCGTAACTTCTTCAATAGATAAGAGTATAAAACACATACAAGCATATCTATACATCTATTTGAAACTAGCTCAAACTTTTGATTTCCAGAATTCAACAAAGAATCCAAAATTTCTACAGATGTTTAACCTTTTCTGCTGAAATAACTGGAAGGGCAAAAACGAGAAGAACAAAAAACTCAATAATCGCCAACGTTCATTCTTTTTTGGGAATCCTTAATAGTTTGGTTCCCTTCTTTTTAACAAAGCATAATGCTTACAACTTTGTTGTTTGTTGGTTCATGGCTGTTTCTGATGAAGAGGTTCCTCCAGCCATTCCTCATCAACTACTTCAACTTACAATATTAATTACCGTACACTACAAGGCACCGGCATCTCACGTCCACATCTACTATTACTCCCTGTGTTCCTAAATGTTAGTCCATTCTTCCATTTTGCGATGTTCCAAAATGATGGTCCTTTTCTAAAAGTGGAAGTAGAAATTGGATGATATTTCAAAAGTATCCCTCATAAATGAATATAAGTATTGAAAAGTAGATAGAATATAAGGGCAATGATGGAACTGATGTTATTAAATTTGAATGTAAGTACATTATTTACATGCCCCTTAAAAAGTTGGAACTCCAAAAGGGACAAATAATAAGGAAGTGAAGGAGTATTATCATTACTAGTTTAAAGGGAACACCCTTTTTGGTGTAAATGTCAGTTTCGAAGCTGCCCAACATTTTCAATTTCCTAAACTACCCCTTTAACCCCTAAAGAAACTGCCAGCCAAATTTTCTTCTCCCCTCTTTTCAACTCTCACATAAAACATTTCATTGCAGATTAATCTCAGTTCAAGGTTTTTCTCTTTTCAAATTTCGCATAATACAATTCACACAAGCATCGCGTGTGCCTGGGGTCCTGTAGTGACATATGTGCATATTTATGTGACTACATCATGTTAACCCACTAGAAAATGGCTGGAAAACCTTTAACTACCTAAAGAAACTGCCAAGAAGGAAAAACAAAAACTTGACATCCGAAATTGCTTCTCCTCTCTTTTCTACTTATCTTCACATCACAGATTAATCTCAATTCAAACTTTTCCTCTTTTCAAATTGTGCATAACACACTTTGCAGAAGCGTGTGCCCGGGCGCCTAGTATTTGACATATATGTGCATACTTCACTTTATCATTATCAACTAGTAGAAAAAGGCTCACAAACCTGAGATAGATCGAGTAGCGTAAGCAAACGCGTACGCGACGGAAGAAATGGCCTGAACCTGAGCCTTCTCCCAACACTCAAACCCTAACTTCCCATTTCCGGCCGGTTCGACGCCGAGTTTGAGAATCGAGTAGACCTTCCCAAACCCTAGCTTAAGTGAAGCATCAGAACGGAGCTTGTAAGAGAGATCGCTCGTCAATGCCGATTCGTCGAAGACGACTTCGACGAGTCGGGCGATTTCGGCCATGGTTGTGAAGCGATCGGCGATCGGCGATCAGCGCATTACAGGAGTTCGATCGGAAAGCAGCAGAGCTCTCTGGAAAAAGTGTAGTGGAAGTTTAGAGAGAGAAGGAATAGAGGGGGATTTTTAGAGGAGTGGTGTGTTAGAGAATTTTTCAGTGGAGGTTTGTGATGGAGGTGAAGAAAAGTATTTATAGGTGGTGAAAAGATGGTTGGGGCAACCGGAAAGAAATGGATCGAGTGCAGTGTATTTAGCTTACTTTCCAAGTCATTCTGGGGAACATAGCACCGCCATTAACTCAAAAAGCAAGTGTACTGTGTTTTAAGCCCCATCCCACTAATTTAAAAAGTCAGAAGTTAATATTTTTTGTTTTTTTAGACAAGTTACTTTTTTACAATATATTATATAAAAAATTATAAATAGTCAATGTGTTTTTCGAGCTCTCACATAAAAAAAAATCAGTTAACGGAACACCCATAAGAAAAACAATGATGTTAAGGAAGGGAAATTTTACTTACATCCTTATACTTCGGTCATTTTTTAACTTAGGCCCGGTTTTTCATTTGCTAAAAGATGAAACTCATAAAATCAAGTGGATAATTTTAGTAAATAAGAAAATCAAGTGCTAAAATCAATCTATTTTAGCAAAGGAAAGTGGGTTGATTTTAGCGCCTTAGTTTCCTCATTTGCTAAAATCACCCATTTAATTTTATGAGTTTCGCATTTTAGCTTTTAGGTAGGGTTTGGCCTAAGTAGTAAACTAAATTTTTCTATTTTTTGGTGCTTTAAATGCTTGTACTCATGTGTGAAGTACAAACTTTTTAAGCACAAAAAAATAAAAAGTTTAGTTTACTACTTAGGCCAAAACACCCCTTAGTTCATATTAGATATAATTGGGCTCGTTTCATTATCGGATTATTTTTATGAGAGATTGGATAGGGTGGGATTAAGGAGGGGATAGAGGGTTCAAGTGGGGGCCAAGGGTAATGAGATTATAGGAAAACTGGGATTAGTTGTTTTGTACTTGGTAAGAGTGAGCTAGAGATGGGATAAGGGTGATGTGGATTATTTGTTACTGTTGAATGTGGTGGGAACCTAATTTGGATGGGCAGGACAAATTCCCTTATAGGGTATTGTTTAATGAAATAGTCCAAAGCTATCCAGTCATTTCGTAACATCGTGAGCATCAAACACCGAACTATTAATAAAGAGGGAATATATGGGTCTTCATGTTCCCCCAATCCCAATCTCCCGTTCTAGTTTGGGCAATCAAACATGCCCCATGAACTTCCAACTATAGAACGAACCTAAATTTTTTCATTTAAGTTAAAAAAGAATGTAATCCTATCCTACGTATATATAAGACTTATCTACCAATTTGGTCATTATAAAATGGTCCCCGTTAAATTTTCATCTTTGTAAAAAATTTTGTTTCAATTTTACCCTTATAATTTATGATGCACTTCAATATTACCCTTCTGTCAATAAATGGATGGAAAATTATTACGTGGCAAATGGAAAGCTAATGTAGAATATTTTTTGACACGGTGGAACCACCTCACACTGCCAACTCACTAAGTTCAGTCAACACCTCCACGCACTAGATCTCCAACAACTTCTAGAACGGAACTCTACCGAATTCTTATTCCGAACTCCAAGTCCTTTCTCTCTCCAACAACAAGATCTACGGCCAACTCCCGAATCTCGGGCTGTCTAGCCTTCAGCTTCTCAATCTCTTCGATAACGCCTTGGCCGGAAAAATCCAAGAAAAATTCTCCTATTTCGTGAACCTAACCGTTGTTTCTCTCAAAAAATTTCAGGCCTTATCCTTGATGAGTTCGATTTCGTTGAGGTTCTTGATCTTTCTTCGAATCTCTTTAATGGGTCTTTACCCGATGATTTTGGTGGAGAGGAATTGCAATTCCTGGAGCTCTGTGGGATGCCAACAACGACATTGAATGGGAGTCAAAATCAACAAAGGAGAAAGCTGAAGGCGGTGACAAAACAACTACTAAACTGGTTAAATAAATCAATTTGACAGAAATACCCTCGCTACTATAGAGCCAGTTTTGCCATGGGTTTTCCTCCTTGCATTAGATATTAACATTTTTATGCCCTTTGCAATTTTCCTCGGATCAAAAATTAAAGTACTTCTGCGCGTAATTTTTTATTTTGCACCAAATTAAACTACTACAATAATAGAGATCTTTAATTCGATGCGAAAATGAACAAAAGTATTTTACATTGCTAGCTTGCAGGATTTGCATTTTTCGGGAAAAAATAAATTATAGTCACTCATATATATATATATATATATATATGATGTTTTTTTTTTGCACCAAATTGTGTACGAAGGTATTTAATTTTTTGGGAGTAGATCTTTACGTTTTAATGCACGTTTATTACATTCTTCTACTTATATTTTTTTGTAATGGGTTGCGCGCAATCATAGCATTAGTTAATGCAATGGGAAGATTGATATATTTTAGGAAATGGCAGAATTAGCCTTAGTCCCTGAGACGTATTCACCGCCATGGTTGTTTCGAAGAGGAAGACAACGATTAGCAGCCTTAGCCTATCTGGTCAAGGGGGAGGTATTCGGTTTGAGTCTTTGGAGAGGGAGACATTGAACCCCTTTGACCGTTAACTTACTAATCTCTTCTAACCCTCGCTAATGTATACAATGTGGGAAAAAGAAAAAAAGAAAAAGAAAAAGGAAAAGGAAAGCAATACATTAAGCCAAAAGGGATCCAGGAAGTTGACCATTAATTTCTGTTAAACAAAATGCAAACAAAAAGATTATTTTGTTGCTGCCCAGGATCGAACTGGAGACCTTTAGTGTGTAAGACTAACGTGATAACCACTACACCACAGCAACATTTGTATGGAAATGCCGACGTTAATATTAAAATAGCCCAACGTTTGGTCCTTAAGGTGTTCACCTCAATTAAGAATGTAAGAATTAAAAATTCCATCATTTGTTTGTCTCCTAAATTCCTAGGCTAAGTTTCCCACTTGATTTTATCAAAACTATGTCTTAATTGATAAAAGCTTGGAAGAGATTTTATCAAACTCATTCTAAAATGTTAGGTGAAATTACCATTTTGCCCCCAACCCATTAACTTTTGTCTGGAGCCCCACCTTACGCCAAACACAAACCCGCCCCAGCCTTACTCTTGAATGATGTAACCAAATTGTTTTTTCATTTGCACTTGACCAGACCATGTATTTGTGGGATGTTGATGAATGAGGGAAAAAATATTAGTAGGTTCAAAGTGAATATTTTGTAAAAAAAAAATTGGTACTATTGGGTACGTTTTTAACGTTTATTTTTTGTTCATAGGTGACGAAAGAAAAGAAGGGCAAATTGGTAAATAAGCCATTGCAAAGAGATTTTATCAAAAGTAGATTTTATCAAGTGAGAAAACAATGCGATTTTATCACATCTTCATAAAACTCAACTAAAACGAAAAATCTCATTTTATCTTATTTTATCAAGTGGGAAACTTAGCCCTAATATGAATATATTCTCAGATTACATCCTTTTGATATGACCTTATTACAAACCAATAGCTTGTAATCTAACAGTTATCTCCTGGTTCTCCCACAAGTGAGACCAGGGTTCGAGCCTCGGCAGAGGCATTTGGGGTTTAGGGATATTGATAGCTTCTAGATCCCCCCTCTGGACAAACTTACTAACTCCTCCGCTAACCTTCCACTGATGTATATCGAATAGAAAAAAAAAAAGATATGACCTTATTACAGAGAAAGCATACACTAAAAAGAAAAAGGAAAAAAAATACAAAAAAACCCAAAGCTTCATGCTATGAAAGCACATCTTCAAATTTTAATCGACTTTTCTCAACATTTAAAAGTTCTCTTTTTGAAAGGTAAAGTCAAAGAAGTTGGAGGCCAGCTTCCTATGATCATACGTTCAAAAAAGAGGAAAAAAAAAAAGCTTCATATGAATGAATTCCTTGCATGCGAAGTACTTTCTTGATAGTGGCAGATTTAAAATCGGTGGTGGCAAACTGGCAACCGAAAAATCAATATATTCCCTCCATCACAAAAAGATCATGTCTCGATCCGTCAATTTGAGAAGCTAAAAAGAATATGTATTTATTTGATTAATCCAAACTTTGTTTCAAAATTTAAAAGAACTCGTTGATATCTAGTATTTTGCGGAAATTTTTTTGGAATTTTTCTGCACCAAATATGCATTTTTATATTCCTTGTTTGGCAGACAGTCTTTTTTGGGATAGAACGGGATTTAATACAAAAAGAGTACAAATATTCTAAGATTAATCATATATAATATCGTGAAAAATTATGTTTTCATAAGTTAATGATCCATCAAAAATAATAATAAAAATTGCAATTAAAAAATGTGGGAGGTTGTGAAGCAAAATAGTGGTAATATTTTGGTGGGGTTGATGACTTTCAAAAAGAACAAATAATAACACAGGGACTAAAAATATAAGCAATGGCCTCTCTTAGGGGTGTCAATTCGGCCTAGCGGCCTGAAGATTAAAGTTAGCGGCCCGAAGATTTTGCTCCTAAAAAAGTCTGATTCAAGCCCGATATTCCAATTTGTTCCTAACTCAATAAATGCTACTGTATAAGTTTTCAATATTTTTTTACACACCGCCTCTATATTTTCTTATCTCTCTCCTCCTCTCCTCTAAAGCTCTTCATTTTAAAGCAGTCAAGTTCCTAAAACCTAATACCTAAAACTTTTCAATTTCAAAATAAAAAGAAAGAAGTTAGTTGATCAGTGTTCGGCGGTCTGCTTTTGAGGTAGTGAAGGATGGGATGACTAGGGTTTGGGTTTAGGCTTGGTCTGTTTGGGCTTAGCCCTTGGTGTTGTATTTTAGTGTTTTGGGCTCAGCCCATTTAGTCGTTTGGGCTTGACCCATTCAGTGTTTCATCCAATTTTCTATTGGATGTTCAATGTACCTTTATCGAGTTCAATAATACTTCTTTTTGCCTATAAAAAAAAAATGTTAGTGAAGCTTTCAAGTTTCCCAAAACTTCAAATTCCTCTTACAAAAGAGAAATGCAATAGTAAAGCTTTCTAGTATTTAGTTTTTTTTAGTAACTGTCATGGTTCCTAATGAAAATATTGGTAATAATTTTCTAATACTGATGAAGAGCAATAATATAGTACTCCCTCCGACCCTTTTTAAGTGTGTTACCTGAAATTTCAATTATTTTTCTCTCACATCAACTTTTACAACTACTTTCCATTACTTACCCTTATCAATATAATAATACCCACTAACTTTTTAAAAAGGAATTTACTTTTAATGGCAAAATAAGAAATGTACCACTAACTTTTCAAAACACACACTTATTAAGGGACAACCAAAAATGGAAATGTATACACTATAACAGCTTTTGTGCATCATCGATACAAAATCCCACGGCAGAGTCGGATCTGAGGTCTCTGATTCTCTGAATGATTATGTTTGATGCATTAGAAGCGAAATACATTGAAAATAGGAGAAAAACTGCTGGCTTTATCGCGCTTTTGTTCTTGGATCAGTGGTCACTTTATTCTAATAAAGCACAATAATATTTCACATGAACTTTTAGTTTCTAACATTCACATTACATGTCATACCGACGAAAAAAGGAAAAACATTCACACTACATGTTTCCCAAAAGGCCCTAAAACATGTTATTGTTATGAAAAGAAAGATACAAACAAAGAAGATAAAATTGAGCTACATGAGATGTGACAGGTATTATTGTGGAAATTTACATTGATAAGTAGTTGTTTAATCAGGGGGAGGTTTTCTGTCTAATTGGTGGAATGCCAGGGAATCCAGGGGATGGTTGAAAGGGGAATGGAGGAAGACCAACCGGAACCTTGGTCGGTGACGGTGGGGCTGGTGGCGAAGGCTGAAAAGGGTTTCGAGGGATTACCGAAGGTGGTGGTGTCTGAAACGGGTTTGGAGGAAGTGTCAAAGGAGGTGGCAGAAACGGGTTTGGAGGAAAAAACGAAGGGGGCTGAAATGGGTTTGGTGGCAATTGACTCCCGAAACCTGGCTGTGGCGATGGAAAGAGTGGTACTTCTAATATTTTAAAAGGGTCTGTTGATTTCAATTTTTCTGAATTTTCAGATGCTTTTTTTGGGAAATTCGGAAATCCGGGAAGTAGAGGCAGAGGGGGGAGTTGTGGCAGTGGTGGAAGATTAGGTAGAACTGGTAGAGGAGGCAAAAGGTTTTTATTTGTGGGTGGTTGATCTGGAATTGGTGTTGGTTCTTGAGTTTGGGGTGGAATTGGAAATATTGGAGAGACAAGCACTTGAGCTGCCAAGGACTTATTAGAATTGAATTCCTTTGACTTGACAAGGCTTGGTTTTTGGCTACACAATGTTGGTTGTTCTAAGGGCTTGAAAGTGAAAAAACCAGCTGAGAAAATGTGAGTTCCTTGCTTTTTTGACTTGAGATTGAGTGAATATGAAGTTGCTGCTGAGGCCACAGCACAATAAGGCTCACTGCTGCTGATCAGCTTCACTGAGCATTCCTTGATTTTCTTGACATGTTTCGATATCGACAACGGTAAATGTACCTTGAACTCCCCCCGCTCGTTCGTTTTCACCTCTTCCCGGAAACTTGGCTTCGAATTCGCAACTCCGCATTCTACTGCCACCAATGCCCCTACGCGTAAAAACAAAACAAACCCAATTTTTTTCAAAAATTACGAAATTAATTAAGGAAAAGAAAAAGAGGAATATATTGTTGATTAAATGAGACCTGAAATGAAGTGACTAGTCTTTGAGAAATCTGTTTTGAAGCATGTGTCACAGTAGACAGTGCCAATGACAACAGCAGATGGAAGCTTCTCCTCATACTTAGCCTCTGACAGGTTATTGAATGTGAAAATGAGGAGAATTATTGACAGAAACCAATACATTTTTCTGTAATTTCTCACCCCTTTGGAAACTCTCTATTGAAATGTGCTGCTGTGAGCCTATTTGGTATGGGAAAGAGAGAGGCTTTTTAACCTTTATAAAGGTGAGTTTAACAAGCAAATTTATGTCAGTCATGCACAAAACCAGTGAGCTGCAAACCAAGTGCAGTGATTGTAGGGTTCATTCCCTAGCTACCAATCACAGAAAAAGAAGGAAATGCTTAAATAGAAAGGGGGATAAAGACAGCCAGTAGCTTAAAAAGTGTTTGGATTGCAATATTTTTGCTGATTTTCCATTTTTATTTACTCTTCTTTTTCTTTTTGTTGTTGCATTGAGGTGGGGGAGTTTATCTATACAAAATTTTTACATAATCTTCAAATAAAACGACGTGGCATTTTAGAGTCCTCACATTCGATGCTCAACTATATTGCGATTATTGTTTGACAGATATCATTCCCAATTAGTCTAGGTAGGATTTTTCGGCATGGTTGTTATCACACAAATATGAATATTATAAAAAATATTCATATATAGAGATTGATATGACCGTTTGTAGTCTTTTCATTTTAAACTCGACTATTCTGGTTCATAATTTAAAAACCGCATTTTTTCTGTAGTAATTTCAAGACTAGTTTCTTGTTTTGTATATCTAAGTTTATTAGAGGTAATATATGGTTGTTTGTTGGTGAGTCTAAGTGCAGTTGGATCACGAAACTCGTGTCGTGGCCAAGGAATTCATGAGCTATCTCTCACCTTGTGACTACCAAATTTCCCGAGTATGAGAGTTTGACTTTGGCCACAAGCATTTGTTTTTTATGGTTTTTATCATTCTAGTGTCGGGGCCAGTTTCGGAAATATTATTTTTTATGTATTTTTTGTTTATTTATTCTAATTAGTATGTATTTATTATGTATATATTTTAATTATAATGGAATTTAATCCATTTTATTTAATTAATTAATAAACTGGGGGCAATTCAGTCATTTGTCCTCTTATCCTATCTTATCCACCATTCAAATCCCCCTTCTCAAAAACCATCCAAACACTTCATTACAAATCCACCCTTCTTAAGAGGTGTGCTCACCCTCATTATAAATTCACCCTCGCAGGCCATTTGACTGGTGGATATGATTTTGGGTGGATATGTAATGATGGCGGATTTGAGGGTAGAGATCTATTCTTAAGAATGGGCTATTCATTAGAATATATCACTACAACAAAATGGAGATTTAGGGGCACTTTTAACAAAGTGCACTATCAAGTTACTAATGAGACACTGCCTTCCCAAGTGCCCCATTTGATTGTACTTAATTGGGGCAGTCGAATTTAAGCCCAGGTTTAATATATTTAATGTATTTGTAATGTATTTGTATTAAATTTGATAGGGCAATTGTTGGTGCCACTAAAACCCGAATATGATGGGGCACTTTCTTGGAGGCATAATACTACGTCGTTTTCTTATTAATTTTTTTCTCGTCATTGTTTCTGTAGGCGACCGAATTTAATCCCAGAGAGTTGAATATTTAATTATTTTTTTAGCAGCTTGTTGAGGCACTTGGGGGTGCATCAAAGAAATTTACTAATAATAATACTGTGCTGCCTATACCCCACTTAATTTGGCATCTTCAAAGTTAAGGCGAAATCTATCGACATTTTTTCCTGATCAAGTGTCTAGTGAAACTCAATTAATTTCATTTTTGGTAGGAACAAAATAATTCATATTACGTAAAACATGGACGATTGCTATCGCAAAAAAAGACCTCAAGCGCGGCTTGGGTGGTGTATTATTAGACTTTCATGTCCCGGAATGCAATAATTGTCCTCCGATCCTGCGGTAACCGAATTGCGATCATCTCTTATTTTAGTGCAAACGATGGAATTGGAAAGATGTGAAATCCTAACGGTTCAGATGAAGCATAACGAAAATTGACTCCATAATTGCCTTTAATTCTATACGTTCTACCTACTTCTCAGTAAACTAATTCTTGTGTTGTGGTTGAATATATAGTAGTCACATGACCGCAACACAATTACGATGATCGAGACCATTTATTTTTTTGTGATTGTCAACTAAATCATTCTCGTAACATTTTTGCTCGATCGGGTTTAGAAAACATTGTAATCGGGACACAATTTTATTAAGAAAATGATATTTTGTGTTTGATGAAGTGCCTAATTGGCGCAATTACCTTTATTCTTTGTACGAACGATAGAATTCATATTACGTAAAAAGATAGACGATTCTCATCGCATAAAAAAAAGGCATCAGATGGGGTTCCGTTGGTGTACTAAATGACTTAATGCCCCCATACGATTTAAATGACTTTCAATCACCTGGTCTCTCATATCCGATTATCTCCAATTTTGGTGAAACTACCGGGATTGGTACACTACAAGAAAAATTTACCAGGATTCCTTATGACGATGTTCTCCTGGCGTCCTCGATGAAGACAGGAACCACATGGCTCAATGCTTTGATTCCCTGCATCATGAACCCTTATGCTCATACATAAGGTTCCATTCCTTATGTTCCAATCAGGTGAGTTTTTTTTTTTTATCTTTTCGACTTTATGGATTGATATACCTTATTTTTGGCATAATGATGTACATGAAAGATCTCATTAGAGAACAGAGACATAAGTTACTTTGTAGTTTTCCTCTTTTTAATTTTCAAACTGGTGCTCTAACGCATTTAATTAGAATTTTACTCTTCTTGTTATGAACTTATTGTACCTTCATTTGGTTATGAAGATTCCTGCTATTGGCATGAAAAGTTTCGAGTTTATGCGACTACCATTGGGACACTTGAATCTTAGGATGTCAATAATAGCTTGATCCAATCTGATTGTAATGGATTTTCCTTTGATTCTTTTGCCTGATGTGTCACTCTTCGAGTTTAAGTCACTAAGTGTATGTTAGCTGGGTAATACTAGAGCTCAACAATGATGCCAATAGCTGTTACACTAAGTAACCTAACGTATCTAGTATTCCATGTGTTTCTGAGATGACAGAGTACTAATGTCTTGTCATAGGCTCGTATGATACACAATGGCAGAGCAAGCCAGCTTGTTGATAATTGAAGTTTAATTTCCATCTTGGTGTTCTTTTATTTGCGTTATCTTAGCTTGACATGGAATCTAAATTTGGAGATTACTGTAAAATTCTGCAGAAAAACCTTTCAATTCTTGAATCCTATGAAGTATGTCTTGTTTGATTTCATCTCACTGCTCTTAGTTAATTGATTCTCTGTTGAATGAAATAAGGCATCCCTGTGGTCTGTGCTTGGAAATTGGATACTTTTCATGGACTTTGCGGATTGCCACTGTTCTTAGTGTCTCACATGTTTTTGTACTTGCAGCAAATAAATTAGTGGAGAGTGAAAATTCAGATTTGAGCATTTTAGCGTTCATGTTAAGAGATCGTGTTTCGACATGGTGTGGTTTACGGTATGTCTAAAATGACTAAGTTCATATTTTTCATATGTTCACATGTTGTGTCCAATGTCTATTTTGAATGTGAGTTCACTTCAATTTTATTAACTGGTTTCAATCACCTTTCTTGTGCAGCTTAAAGCCTTTGATGATCTTCTTAGGAGCTGTTGATGGTGTTGAGATGTTTCTTTTGGTGACCTTTTTACGTTGATTGTCAAAACTTCTTTGTAATCTCAATGCTTGTTTTAGGGCTAATTTTCTTTGGTTTTGGCTAGACATATTGTACTGACATTGGATCAACACAATGCCCCTTGTTATATTGAAATCTTGCGGAGTAATATACTATTCTTATTTGGTGAGCAACTGGTATTCAGCTCTAATTAACCTCCAGCAGGTCATTATTATTTTTGAAAGACTTTTTGGGGCAGTTTGAAGTGCCACAACACCAAACCTATCAAGGCATTTAGAATTGCAATGTCAAATGAGCTATGGGGGCACTTATAAATGCCTCATTAGTTGTTAACCATGGTTACATGGGTGCATCTAATTTTCTCTTGCTACTCCAGAAAATGCCTTAATAAGTGGATTATGCGGTATTTACAAGTGCCTCGTTGGAATATCCTATGCGGCACCTACAAGTGTTGCGAGAAAGAGCTGTAGAGGCCCCTTAAAATGCTTCATAGAAAGTGCCGCATTACACTTTTAGCTGCATCGATACAAGCGGCACTAAGTTGTACTGCCTCAATAGGTAAAATGCCCCAAGAGGTCACTTATTGAGGCAGTTATGAGTGCCCTCTCAAGCCATTTTTGTTGTAGTATGGATGGTGTATGGATTTTCCATTCATTCAGACTTCGGACTAGCCTTAGGTTGACTCCCACCCATGTCGGAATTCAAGGACAGTTTCAAACTACTTCTTCGGGTTAGCATAGAATCAAAGATTTCGACTATTGAATAAGGAAATCGTTCCTTAAAGCCGGCCGGATCAATGATTTGATTGGCTTTAAGCTGACATAACAGCATTTTTTTTTTCAGGTTGGCAGAAATGTATAGTTCATGCCCAGAAGATGGGTAGAAGTAGAGGTAGCAGCCCTGGATTCACACTTCACGAAGCTGTGAATTCAGTAGATCGTTTTAAGCACATTACTTACTTCTGAATTTTTTTCCTTCCAAATGCAGCCTAAGAGGTAGGAGTTTAGGTTCTATTTTCGGGCCGAAAACCGTCCTGTTTTAAGCACAACTAACCCTATTGGCCTTCTTGGGTCTCGTTTATCATGTGTGTCGGTTGATACCAACTTGGAATAAATTACCATATGAAATGGGTTTCTTCAATGAACACGCGACATATCCTAATGGGCTACGAATTTTTTTTCTTCTTATTTTGTAGGATCAAATATTAAGTGCATAACTACCCCATATTAAGTTATTAACATATGTTCAACGCGAATCATGACCCAAATTTTATTATTCAGTGCTCCAACTTGAAAATAAAAATGAAATACTTCTAAGAGTTTTCCATTTCCTAAAACTCCTAAACACAGATTTCGAAACGAATCATTCCTATCACATACATCAACTACTTAAGAGTTCTAGCACTTTTAGCTAATTTTTTTTTTCAAATTTCTTTGCACCAATTAAATACTCCCTCCGTTCCAAAATGTTTGCCCCCTACGAAACTACGTGCAATTTTCAAACTAAAAAATAATGTATTTACCAAAATAATTTTCAAATTTTTTTTGCACCATATTAAAGTTCTTAATGAGATCTATCAAATAAGATTCATATTGCTTAGAAAATTATTTTTGTAACTATATTATTTTTTAGTTTGAAAATTGCACGTAGTTTCGTAGGGGGCAAACATTTTGGAATGGAGGGAGTAACTAATTGAGATTTTTAATTTAGTGGAAAGAAGGTTAAAGAATTACACACGAAAGTATATTACTCCTATTTTTTTGTCGGAAAATTACACGTCTTTTCGTAAGGGACCAACTTCGTATTACAAAAGAGGTAAATTATTATGTGCATCGCCAATTCATATGAGGACCACTTACATGGCAATTGGATTTGGGGAATGTTTAGATGAAAGAAAAGTCTACATGAAACAATGCAGGAAAATTAAATCAATGGTTGAGATTTATTGGTGGACCCTATATATATACACAAAGGATATTACTTCGTAGGACAAAATACCACGAACTCCAGCCAACAGAGTTCTCTCCCTCTAAAATCTCCAATACAAAAAGCCAAGAATTATGGAGATTAAAAACCATAACTTCGATTCATGCTTTCCAAAAGCAAAATACTGGGGAGACTAGGTACTCTACCAATTTCAAGGTTTTTGGTTCTTGCCTACTCATCTCCAAGGAACCAAGCAAGTGCTCGACCACTTCAAACCACTTTCTAATGATGTAATCCTGGCTTCTTTTCCGAAAACCGGCACCACCTGGCTCAAATCCCTCCTCTACTCCATCGTCAATCGCCACTCGCGAAATCAACTAGTTACCAACCACCCCCAAGAGCTTGTGCCATCGCTCGAAATACAAGTCTACAGAGATTCGGTTGCCGATACCCCTCCTCATTTTCCTACTGAAATCTCGTCTTCCGCTAGGATTTTGAGTACCCATATACCGTACCAGATCTTCGGTGACACTTTGAATTCATCGGATTGTCGGGTCATTTACGTTGCCAGAAATCCCAAGGACACCCTCATTTCGCTGTGGCATTTTGAAAATTCAATTGATTCGGGAAAGGGGCCCCAGCTGCCATTAGAGGACATTGTCTCGAAGTTTTGTGAAGGGACTGTGATTTTTGGGCCTTATTTTGACCATGTGTTAGGATACCACAAAAAGAGCATAGAAAGGCCTGAGAAAATCTTCTTTAGCACATATGAGGAATTGAAAAGTAAGTCCAAGATTCATGTGAAGAGATTGGCTGAGTTTTTGGGGTGTCCTTTTGAGGGGGACGACATCGAAGAGCAAGTTGAGGAGGTTGTAAGGAGTTGTAGTATCGAGACTCTGAAGAAACACGAGGTGAATAATTCTAGTGACGCGCCAAGTGGGGCTAGGGTCTCGTATAAGTCCTATTTCAGAAAAGGGCAGGTTGGAGATCACGCGAATTATCTAACAAAGGATATGATCGAGCGGATCGATGCGATTACGGAGGTAAAATTTCATGGGGTCAATCTTTTCCGAGAAAATTGAATGAAGTACTGATACTGGTTCCTCACATTGGAGTATTTTGGGTCGCTGCTTGCTATATTTCAAGTTTTCATTTCTTCTGTTATTCATTAATTGTGTGTGTAGGGTGCATTGTATCTTATTTGTAAACCAATAATTGAGAGGCTAATGGGTGTGTTCCGAAGTTATAAAGAGTCCTTGTTTACTCTTGAAAGCTCTAGCAATGCATTTCTCTTTGTAATGTACTGTTTTGATCTGATTTTTATAACAAACTTGCATATATCACACTAACAATTAACACTTCTTACATGTCGATCCCAAAAAAAAAAAAAACTTTCGTTTCTTTTTATTGATAAAAGAAAATTTACTCAAATACTATCATCCAGGGACGGTTCAAGTTAAGAGCACTGTAAAATAGGCCTTTTCACATAGGAATCCTCCTTGGGGATTTTCTCTAATAGAATAAAAACGATATGGAAACCTCTTGGAGATGTACTGAACGCTAAATGATCCATAGATCTACACGTACTCCAATAAACAACGCAAAGGCCCTCTTGCATATATGTTTCTAATCTTGAAAAATGTGTTTGGGGGCTGCTCTCACATGCTTAGTCACTTCCAACTGAAAATTGCCATAGTTGCTCAAGCACTTTATATCCAGAAGCTCTTGAGCACTTTCTGCTGCTTATTTCCTTCGACTATTAAGCACCCGAAACTTGACCCAAATCTATTTTACTGCCCCTTATTACATGATACGATAATTCCATTCTAGATTTTTGAACAAAAACTCTATAAACCAATAATAAAAAAGAGAGGGTACAATTCGATAGAGAGGGGGATACACAAAAATTTGTATTTTGTCAATGAAATTGCCAAAACAATAGTTTATGAATTTATTTGCAATACAAACATGTGCTTGGATTAATGTCCTCTTTTCCCTCCTCTCATCAGAACTAAACTTCAATAAACGTTAATGCATGCACCCTTTGAACTTTAAACATGGAGTATTACGCGGAAAATGCTACAGGAACCCAAAGAACCATACCACAAACCACAAAGTCATGTGGCAGTGGGCCCCACCTTTATTGACTTAAAAAAAAAAAAAAAACTTCTCAAACACAACTACTAGCCACTTTCGATCCAGGGGAAGAGAGAGGGAGTGTTTACGAAGAAGGGGTAGAGAAGGTGAAGACGAATCTGACCCGCCGCCGTCCTCCACCTCTGGCGACCACCACCACCGGCCATTTGATTTATTGATGTCCCCAAAACTTAGAGCAAAAGTTAGGGTTTGAATTGAATTTGGGGATTTTTTTTATGAATGTTATTGAATTGATTTAAATTAATTTTGCTGAATTTCAATTCAATGTGGGGGAGAGAATCCCGCAAAAATTAAAGCACTGATTTCTAATTCAATTTCAACAAGCACATAAGATCTTTATGTTATTGCTGGTTTGTAGTTTGTCAAATTAGAGTGGAAGATGGACCAGAGATGGGAAAGTTGTACTCTATCGTGATCTTTGTATAAAAACAAAACTCAAAGCTGGGAAAAAAAAATGCAACAAACACTGATTTTTTATTATGCAACACGTCAAAATTTTTTCTTTTTTTTTTTTGGTAAGGAGTTAAAATGTTAAAAAAAAGTGACTAAAAATGGAAAAAATTATGTAACCATATACAAAACTATTATCTCCAAATCTTATATCAAAACTACCAATCAAACAAAGCCTTGAATTTGGACTTCGAAGAGAAGTTCGTGCACTTTCAGACTATCAACTCCCATCAAAATTATAATCACTAGACACGTAAAATTCAATAGACATAAGAAATACGAATCCTAAATAAAATATCAGCAATTCGAAATTAACTTTCAATTATGCACAACTCAAATATGCACAACCAACAAAAATTCACACATTCCCAATACAAATATAGTAAACTGACTTGGTTTGGCTCTATCCTATCCTCTCAATCAATCAGATCCAACACTCAACCATAAGGAGTAAAGTTGTTTGGCGTTGGAAGCTGGGAGTAAATGACTAAATGTTATGGCTGGATATTGGCCTGCATATTTTATGCCTCGGATGGATTGTATTGTATCAGAAAACAGAGAGATACATGAGAGTTGTGAGCCTGTATTTGTGAGTGAGAGAGTTTTGTAATCCTCCACAGAAAATAGTGAATCTACTGCCCCCGTGGATACACCGATTTTGGGGGACCACGTTAATACTCGGTGTAGTGTGATTGTGTGTTTGGTTTGTGTTTGTTTTAGGGTACTCTGGCAGTACATTGCAAATATGATCAAAGGAGCCTCTGTATCAAGGGCATGACTAATTAGCCGAGTTTCATGTTTTTAGCACCAAAGCCTAAAAGTCAATTTTTCATAAATGTACTAAAAGCTAAGTTATTAAAAGTCAATTTGTTTCTCATTAGCTAAAAGCCAAGTTACTAAAAACCAATTTTCTCTCACATGCTCCTTTTGCTAAAAGCAAATTGCTAAAATCACCTGCCTTTAGCAAATGAAAATCGGGGGTGCTAACGGAAAACTCAACCTTAAACAACTAGACATAGCAGTAGAAAATCGAACAGAAAGCGTCAGTACGTATTATGTAAACTCCTGCCCCATGACCACTAGAAACACTTTCTTGAGATTAATTTTTCAATTTATCACCAGCATGATTAATTGCTCAATATATTGCATGTGATAAAAAAAACCATGACTTGGATTCATGCTTTCCAAAAGTAAGCGAGCTCAGTACACCTTTATAGTGAGCAATTACACACTTCCATTTGGCAATCAACAGTCTGGATTAAAATGAAATAATCCTACTCATCTTTACGTGAAAGATAATTTGGACCGTTGATTACTGAATGGACGCGCGTGATTGCTCACTACAGGCCCTCCGGATAAAAAAAAAAATAACAACAGCAGCAGCCAACAGGGTCCAGAGTCTCCAGACTCCAACACTCCACTTCCACATTTCAATACAATAATAATAATACAGGCTTGGCAACATGCCAATAGCCAAGGGCCAACTGATTTCAAAGGAATCACGTTTTTCTTCCACACGTGAATAACAAATAAACTTCAAAAAATGCACAGCAAAATTACTAGATTCGATCAACAAGCTACCAATGTCTGATTTTCATGGGATTATTGTTTGAGAAAAGATAACTTAACACTTTACACTAATGATTGCACCAACTCTCTCACATGAGATACGTGGGACCCAAATATGAGTGGTAGGTCCCACATATTTCATGCGAGAGAGTTTGTGCAATTATTGGTAAAAGTGTTAGTGCCTGTAGCAAACCTATTATATTGTTCACATCTTGTTCCAAATAGTGAACGGTTTGGATAATGTTTTGAGCTCGGGACAAGTTCCGAACGGTCTCCGTCTAAAACTCAATGATTCTAGAAATTAATGGTTCATTTCCATGCCACCTTTTTTGGGATTGACCAAATTATTCTAGAAATTAATGGTTTATTTCCATGCCACCTTTTTTGGGATTGACCGAATTATTCTTCCAATGGGGAATCCTCATGCCACCTCCTTTCACCTCCTCTGATTCAGCCATGAAATTCTCCAAGACCAATCACCTCAAAACGGATCCGTACTATAAAGCCCAGCGTTCAGGGTTCTCTCTCTTTCTCTGTTTTTGTTGAAAAAATGTCAGGTATCATGGATATTAAAAGCGATGACTTCGATTCATGCTATCCAAAAGTTAAGTATTGGGAAGAATTTGAACTCTACAAATTTCAAGGTTTTTGGTTCTCTCAAAGACAACTCCGAGGAACCAAACAAGTCCTCGAACACTTCAAACCACTTCCTAACGATGTAATCTTAGCTTCTTTTCCAAAAACCGGCACCACCTGGCTCAAATCCCTCCTCTACTCCATTGCCAATCGCACCTCCAAAAATCAATTAGTTGCCAACCACCCACATGAGCTTGTGCCGTCACTTGAATTTCAAGTCTACGGAGGAGGACCGGTTGCTAATTCCCCTCCTCGTTTTCCTGCTGACACCTCGTCGTCCACGAGGATTTTGAGCACCCACATACCATACCAGATCCTCGGTGAAACTTTGAATTCATCAGATTGTCGGGTTGTTTACGTAGCGAGAAATCCGAAGGACACCCTCATTTCCCTGTGGCAATTTGAAAATTCATTGAAGTTGGGTAGAAAGGAGCCCCAGCCATTAGAGGATGTTGTCTCCAAGTTTTGTGAAGGGACTGTGGTTTTCGGGCCTTATTTTGACCATGTGTTAGGATACCAGAAAGAGAGCTTAGAAAGGCCCAAGAAATTCTTCTTTATTACATATGAGGAATTGAAGAGTGATCCCAGCACTCATGTGAAGCGATTGGCTGAGTTTTTAGGGTGTCCTTTTGAGGGGGAAGATATCGAAGAGCGAGTCGAGGAGGTTGTGAGGAATTGTAGTATCGAGACTATGAAGAAACTTGAGGTGAATAATTCTACTGATGTGCCAAGTTGGTCTGCGGTGTCGTATAAAACCTTTTTCAGGGAAGGACGGGTTGGGGATCACACAAATTATTTAACCAAGGATTTGATTGAGCGGATTGATGCGATCACGGGGGAGAAATTTCACGGCTTAATCTTTGGCAAGCAAATTGAACCCATCAGTGATACTACTTCGTCACCTTAGATAATAAAGTTAGAACACAACCCCCCTCATACGCAGATATCAATAATTGGTGTGACATTTTGACGTATTGCCTGTCCCTCTAGAATCTATTGCTAAAATCATTATCCTTGTGTGGTAATGCTTTGCAGGTTGCATATCCAATTCTTACGCCTTGGCCCTTGCAGATTGCGCAGTAGAATGGAGGATGATTTTTTTGACAAGTTTTCTGATCATATATATATAGAGAAAGACATCACTGTACTAGAGGATTTGATTATGATGCTATTACATATGCTTTTAATGACATGAAAGAGCGTTGCACACAATTCAACTTATGCCTTTATCGGTCCCTAACCCCAACGGTTTGTAAGTCGTTGCGTGGATAATTTTATCGGATGTCCCCGAGGGACAAGTTGCATGGATAATTGGGGTATTACTTCTTAAAACTGAGAATCCAAATGTGAAGCATGCATAATCTATTGTCAGATGTTCATAATTTTGTTGCAAGCAGTTTCCTTTGAGCACTGCGTGTGACAAAATTGAATGTTTAATGGGAATTTTCTGTCGTGTAACATTGCTATTTTAGGTGAGGTTAGCGTGTAGACTTATTTGATCGATGACTAGACTATCAGAGCCTGCCGCGTGGTAGAACAGTCCATTTTGGACAAGTTAGACATCGACTAAAGTCAGAAATTGGGGAAGAGCCCCACTGCGAGGGCCATGCCCCACGGAAAGATAAAATCAAAGCATACAGACCCAAGTATAGGGCATCCTTGATAGAGGGACCCTATGTTAGGAGGAATTTACTCGTCGCAACCTACCTAGAAGGAAATTAACGCGAAGGGAAGGTACTGTTACTTGTAATTGGAGCTTGCGACTGAACCTGGCCATGAGGCAGGGTCAGGGGAGTCATTGAGAGCCTTGTCTTGGGCACTAGCACGACCTAAAAGGGTAGCGACCATGTTCTTTATAATGGGAACAGAGGAGATACAAGTGGTTTGGCGGCCTAAGAGGATCAGAGATAGTCGCAATGGAATGACGCACAATGGATAGACCGCGAGGACTATCCTAACGGCCAGTGATGTCACCCACGTGGCCCAAGTATACGGAGAGAGCACGTGTCCTCATATTGTAAGGGGAATGTCTGCAGTCCAATGATTCGCTGCAGATCCCTATAACTATGGGACATTCCTTCACAAATTAGCATATAGATTGATTCGTCCCTAAGGCACGGAAACCCTAAAGAGAGAAAGCGATTCAGAGCTCTGGAATCAAGAACATTGTTCTTGAAGAGTGCTTGCGAACCCATTTCTCATAGAGCTGGTGTTGAGGACAATTGATCTAAGGAGTGGATTGAATACCACTGCCTTCTCTTCTATGTATTTGGCCTAATCTTCACCAATTCACTTGTTTTCCCTCCTCTCAATCGATTGTTAGCTTTTGTTTGCCGCTTCAAGTTAAATTCATTTGACCAACAAAGAACCTATCCTACAGCTATATATATATTGGGAGGAAAATTGATTTCATCAACTTGAATCTAGTCTGCAAGAACAAATATTGAAAAATCATACCCAGCCTAGGTTTAGAGATTCACGATGTTTCGATCCCTTTTACTAATTAACCGACAAATAATATCTTAACTAATCAGACAAACGAAAAGCAAAGAATTGATCCACGATTAATCCATGATTGATCGGCCGTAAGACGGGATTAATCCACGATTGATCGACGAAGCGGGCAAGGTGAATTAGAGCATCCCTAATGGCATACTCAAAAAGAAAAATACTCAAATTTTGGCATTTAGATACTAAAAAAAGGCTCACAATGACATTTGGATAAATACTCAAAGTTAGCAATATTTTTTTACAAATACTCAAATTTTGGCATTTGAATACTCAAAACTACCAAAATTTTCCTAATAATCTAACTTGGATACTCAAAACTACAAACATTTTCCCTTCTTTTGATTACTGAAAAAATGAACCGTTCTAGAGCTTCACATTGCTAACTTTAGAAACCCATTAAAGGAAAGAAATTTTAGGCATTCCAAAAGCAACTAGAAGGAAAAGGGGTGGTAAGAAAAACAAACAGTGTGTGGAAGTTCGTTCAGCGATTGCTGCAGCCGCACTCTCGGTATCAACTGAGGGAATAACTAATAGAAACAAAATCTTGTTGAATGAAGCTCAGGCTGTATGGACAGTAGCTAAAATCATGGGAGAAGATTATCTAGGAAATGATGAGGAAGTGATTAGCAAGATCATGATTATGAAAGATCA
This sequence comes from Gaultheria prostrata, assembly GCA_036023075.1. Classification (NCBI taxonomy): domain Eukaryota; kingdom Viridiplantae; phylum Streptophyta; class Magnoliopsida; order Ericales; family Ericaceae; genus Gaultheria; species Gaultheria prostrata. The sequence goes on along the minus strand of JAXBDA010000194.1, from coordinate 15,678 downwards.
AGATGATGAGAGATATGCCCATATGATCAATGAGCATGCATGAGCTGATCTGAGTCCTTTGGGGAGCTTTCAATGGTTGATTTTTTCTTTAATTAGTTCATGAGCATTGTACAACCTGTTCTTGCTTTGCATGCTTTTTTGGGTGTTTGGGTCAGGGTGGGGTGGGGTCATTCTGAGTTGGAGCATTTAGAAGTGGATGGGGTGATTTCTAACAATTTGGAATCCAGAGACTTTCAGCTTGATTTCTTCTTGCGGAAGAAGCTTTCTCCTGCTTAAAGGTATGGAGCATCAGAACTGACACTGATCTAGTTTGGTTGTATCTCAATATGCTGCTATCTGGTGCTTTTTGACTGATAATTAGAGATTGTTCCTTGTGGAGTTTTGGTTGGGCTAGGGTCTACATTTCTCTATCTTTTGTGTTTTTCTGTTCTGTGCTGTGGTTTGTTTGGGTTGGGGTTGTTTATCCTGGGGGTGGGGTTGTCAGTTTTTGAAAGGGTGTATTTTTTGTCATGTTTGGGCCTTCCCCTGCAATTTGTTCTGCTTCTGGTTGAAGGCTACAAGTTTATTGGTAGCATGGATGATTAATTGGATAGTTTGGTTTGGAGGTTGATTGGAAGCTTGGATGATATCTTGGATAGTTTGGATTCGAGGTTGTTGGAAGCATGGATGATATTTTGGATTATTTATCAGATGGATTTGGGTATTTCTTTTAGAATTTTGCTTGATCAGGCAGTTGAGGGATGATGCTAGAAATGTTTGAGCTCATATCAAAATCTTCATGTGCTTTGCTGCTAGTGCTAATATGCAAGCTTTAGGGATTTGCTACTGGATGCTTCTGGTTTCACGGCAATCATGGGGCAGTAATTTTTAGATGGTTTCTCGGGCTGTTGCTGGTTGTAGCTGTTTCTTGTAGTTGATTTCTCATCAGCTTTTTTTGGGTGGTTGTGGCATATGATTGTCGAGGAGCAATGGTGCCAACCTGGTTTGGGATGTTTTGTTTCTCGTTGTGATGCCATTCTCATCCGTTTTCCCTTCAATCTTTGTAATCCTTACATTGATTAATAAAATTATTTTTGCTTTTCAAAAAAAAAAAGGTGATGTGACAGTATTCACATTTCAGTATGCCATTGGTGATGCTCTTAGGTGGGATTAGGTGAATGATTAATTGGCCAGACGCCTAGATTAATCCTTTAGGCAGACGATTAACATGCTAGTTTCATTTGGTTTGAGCTCTCAACATGGAACTTAATTTGCATTATTAATCAGTTTCTATGTTATTTAACCATTTGTTCTCCTTATGTTGACATACTTGCTCTCAAAACTTGGGCAAGGGGTGGGAGAAAGTTTAAAAAATAATATACAAAATGTAAAATCCGACTAATGTGTAGGAGCTGATCGATTAATGGGCCTAGGTGCTGCGGTGCCTGGCCGCTCGACTAGTGCCTACTGACTTTTAGAACCTTGATTCTACCAGTGTAATTGTGACACATAACACGGTACCTTAGACGTGGTCAACAAATTTGGTCTCCATAGCATTGCTCTAAATAAAATGGATTTCGAAATTTTGCTGCTGTAAAAAAAATCTCTCTCAATCTCTGAATTCGTGTTGCATTGGACCTCGATCATACCATATACTGTGACGTGCATAAAATGGCGGCAAATTTTAGGGGCAGTAAAAATCCTGCTCATTTTGATTATGAGAGCATTTCCGGTATTCATATATACTTGGGAAAAATTTAAGTACAAATTTCAAGGAAGTACTCTAAGCTAATGAATAAACTCTAATCTCAGCTCAAAAGGATTTCATTAAATGAACCACAAAATACATAAATAGTATCACTCAGAGCCAGGCAGAGTCTTCAGTTGTTTGCGAACTGCTTGATTCGATTTGTTTGCAAGCCTTTTTGTAATTGCGCCTTCTCTCAATAGCATTGAGACGAAATTCATTTCCTCAACGAGAAAGTGAGCAAAAGTGAAGCGATGAGGAGACAAGGGAAATACTCTGTAGGCACAACCTGAGGTAAAAGACAACAACGATTTACATGAATAAATCCACGTTGAAGGTGATTTTTACCAAAGTAGAGTTTGGTGTTAAGTCCTTGTTGTTCATGTTACGCATCTGAGGCTTCGTTGATTCAAGGGTTGTCGCTAAGATGGAGATTGTTGACTCTGGGACCATGGTGTGGCTCCCCCTCTCATTTCAGCCTCATCTTCCTGATCTGATAATTGATTCCAATTCTGTACCTATCTCTTTGCAATTACTGGCATTCACTTCTATCTGTTAATAATGCATAAAGCCATGGCTATAAGAGAGCTTCGGGCTCCGGCATTTTGCATCGCAGAGAGAGATCAGTGAGGTCTTTGTAGTCGCAATGTACAAAATCAGAGTGGAGTGAGTAGGAGAACACTTGTAAAGCTTGTGGTTTTCCGGCATCTGAATAATTGCTCCTATTACCTCGGTGGAGTGCCTGATTTTGGGGAACAACATAAAATAAAATACTCTGTGTTCAGTGTGTGTGTTTGGCTTGGATCCTTGGGGCACAGCAATTGGGTTGTCAATACAAAAAAACAGAGTCTTCATTGCACTCTTAACATTTTTCAAGAAACTTTAATACATAGAAATGTGTATTTCTATATCATTTTTCTGCCTTATTGGCAGCACATTAGACTGTTATGACTTGGAATCATGCTATCCAAAAGTAAAGTACTAGGAAGAATTTGATCTCTACCAATTTCAAGGTTTTTGGTTTTCCCAAAGACAACTCCGAGGAACCAAACAAGTACTGGAACACTTGAAACCACTTCCTAGAAACTGGCTCAAATCCCTCCTCTAATCCATTGCCAATCGCCCCTCCAAAAATCAATTAATCACCAACCATCCCCATGAGCTTGTGCCATCTCTTGAATTACTAGTCCACGGAGGAGGACCGGTTGCTAATTCCCCTCCTCACTTTCCTAATTCCTACTAACACCTCGTCATCCACTAGGATTTTGAGCACCCATATACCATATATACCAGATCCTTGGTGATACTTTGAATTCATCGGATTGTCGAGTCGCTTATGTTGCCAGAAATCCCAAGGACACCCTCATTTCCTTGTGGCATTTTGAAAATTCAATGAAGTTGCATAGAAGGGAGCCCCAGCCATTGGAGGATAAGGTCTTGAAGTTTTGTGAAGGGACTGTGGTTTTGGGCCTTATTTCGACCATGTGTTAGGGTACCATAAAGAGAGCTTGGAAAGGCCCGAGAAATTCTTCATTATTACCTGTGAGGAGTTGAAGAGTGATCCCAAGACTCATGTCAAGAGATTGGCTGAGTTTTTGGGGGTGTCCTTTTGAGGGTGAGTACATAGAAGAGCAAGTGGAGGGGGTTGTGCGGAGTTGTTGTAATGAGACTCTGAAGAAACATGAGGTCAGTAATGGAGAACTTTGCTCAAGTTTTAAATGGAGCGCTTGCTAGTAGAATGTGAGATTGGTCCAATGTTCTCATAGACGATATGCGCTATTCAATAGGCCGGGAACCACCTAGCGCCTAGACATTTGCCGAATTTTCCTCTTTTTTTTTTTTTTTTAAACATCCTCCTATCCCCTCCTTAAGTCAAGCAGAATAATGTAAGTAGAACAGAGATGAGAAAGAGAGTATTGGTATATTTATTGACTTAGTCTCAAACATATGTTACATATCAATATCATACATTCATACATGTGTGTGTGAGAGAGAGGGAGGGGTCACAGAAGACAAAGAGAGAGGATCTTACGGCAAAAAAAACAAGAGAAAGACGATGGCAAGGCAACTAGGTAGACTGGAAATTTTTGATCTGTGTAAGCCCATCTGGGGTTTTGAAATTTAGGGGTTTTGAAATTTACGATCTGTGAGGGCAACTGGAAAGACTCTAAATTTGAATCCACACTCAACATGTAACCTCTTCTCGCCACCTTTAACTTCATGACCACAGGAATGGTCTATTTCTTTTTGGCACCGCAAAATGGTCTAATGCTACCTTATTTGTGGATGACCGAGGAAATTCACTGCCCATGGTGTGTGTCCTCATGATGCCACCCTCTTCCCCTCTTGTTCAGCCATGAAATTCTTAACCAAATACCTCATAACGGATCCGTAATATAAAAGCTCAAGGTCTCTCTCTCTCTCAAAGAACGTTAAATAATTTCGCATTCAAACCAAATAGCACCCCATTAAGTTTTTGTTGACAAAATGTCAGATGTCTTCGAGGTTAAAAACAATGACTTCGATTCATGCTTTCCCAATGTAAAACACTTGGAAGGACACGATCTCTACCAATTTCAAGGTTTTTGGTTCCACCCTAGTCATCTCCGCGGAACTAAACAAGTCCTTGACCACAACAAACCACTTCCAAATGATGTGATCCTAGCTTCTTTTCCAAAAACCAGCACCACCTGGCTCAAATCCCTCCTCTACTCCATTGTCAATCGCCCCTCTAGAAATCAATTAACTACCAACCACCCCCACGAACTTGTGCCATCTCGCTTGAATTACAAGTCTTCGGAGGAGGACCGATTGCTAATTCCCCCCCTCCTTTTCCCACTACCACCTCATCATCTATTCGGATTTCGAGCACCCATTTACCATACCAGATCCTTGGTGAAACTTTGAATTCATCGGATTGTCGAGTAGTTTACATTGCGAGAAATCCCTAGGACACCATCATTTCGATGTGGCATTTTAAAAATTCATTGGACTTGCAGAGAAAGAGCAAACCCTGCCCACTAGAGGATATTGTCTCGGGGTTTTGTGATGGGACTGTGATTTTTGGGCCTTATTTTGACCATGTGTTAGGGTACCACAAAGTGACCTTGGAAAGGCCTGAGAAATTCTTCTTTATCACATATGAGGAATTGAAGAGTGATCCACAGACTCATGTGAAGAGACTGGCTGAGTTTTTAGGGTGTCTATTCGAGGGGGAAGATCTCCAAGAGCAAGTGGATGAGGTGGTGAGGAGTTGTAGTATGGAGACTATGAAGAATCATGAGGTGAATAATTCTAGTTATGTGCCAGATTGGTCTTTGGTATCATACAAATCCTTTTTCAGAAAAGGGCAGGCTAGGGATCACATGAATTATCTAACCAATGATATGATCGAGCGGGATCGATGCAATCACAAAGGAGAAATTAATCCAAGTTTCATAACGTGCTAAGTTAGCGGAAACTTTTACCACAGAAAATGTGACTTTTACCGAAACCCTAGCCTTCTCCTGTGCCTCCTCTTCCGGCGGCCGTCACTGGCCGTCCTCCTCCCTTCCTTCTTCTCCCTTTCATTTCCTCGTTTCCTCGTTTCCCCTCTTATCGCCATTCGCCGCATCTGTCGATTCATCTCCAGTCGCAGTCTGCTCTGTTTCTGTTGGTAGTCCTGCTTGTCGCCGCTGCCGCTTTCAACCTTCTTCGAGCATCCCTTTGATTTCCCATGGGCCACACCTCCGCTGTGGTCTCCAGGTATCTTCTTTGAATCGACTGGACCGTTTTCTGTATTGATGTTCAGTTTACTGTTGAGGCTTGGTCTTCCCTGTTCTCTGTTATTGCTGGTTCGCTTTTCTTGATCTGGTGTTGTTGGCTGAATGGATTTGGATAGGGCTGCCGATATACTCTGCCATGTTACTTTGTTTGTGGATAATTTACCTTTTGATGTGGGTGCGATTTGGTTCAAGAAATTTTTCAGCAAATTTGGGGTTGTCATTGACTCTTTCATCCCCTTCAAAACGAGTCGACGAACAGGTCAACGGTTTGGTTTTGTTCGATATGCTAACAAAGATGCAGCTGATATAGCGATTGCCAAAACTAATGGGCTTCGGATTGAGAACAAACGTCTCATAACTAAAATTGCGAGGTTCTCGAAAGGGGTTGAGACATCGTATCAGAATCCTGTTAAGGCTGTTGTCAATCCCGTTGGTAATTCACAGAAGGGTCAAGGATATTGTGGGGGAGGAGTTTCCCAGAGCAAAAGCTATTTTAAGTTTCATCCACAGTCACGAGAACTTATTCAGGGGATTGAGATCTTATGGCAAACAAGACGAGGAAAGGAAAACATACGCACAAGTAACTACAGGGGAGGGGTTGTAACGCCCCCAAATTTCTAAACATAAAATAGATAAGATAAATCCACGTGGTTGGTCAAAGGTCCACGATCAAAGTTTGAAAAGTTCTTCCAAGTCAAATAGTTATACGATAAGTCAACCGGGTCCCGATACCCATGAAATAAGTACATAGGTTTGAATGTTATTACAAAACCGAGTCAAAAGAAGTGAATCATTTGGAGTTACAAAACCATCTCATTTCAAAATATAAGTGCTAAAGGTGATTGTCATAACTCTTCCTTGCTAGCTTTCGAAATAGATGCATGCACACACATCACGTATTCCAAGTCATACTCCGTGCTGTGTACCTGAAATGATTAGAGTGAGCTCACTAGCCCAGTAGGAAAAAGTCTACCAAAACTAAACATAATGAAGTACAAGTGTGTAAGATGAAAATATTTAGGTTATACAGTAATGTCCAAAGTTTCAAGTAGGGTAGACAAACCAAATCAAAGCTTACGAGATCACAATTTTCAGGACTTTTTATAAAAAATATCCATCACATGCCCAACGTATACCCAACCACTCGTTCGTGTCTAATTCGTCGTATCCTTGTGTCACACGTTCGTTTAATCAATCCTTTAAGAAATTCCTCGCGACACGTCCATAGGACGGCCCGAGTATCAATTCCGGGCTACCATATAGGCCCCGTATCCCTCGCGACACACCCATAGGATGACCCGAGTATCATCTTCCCCTTGGCCAAGGCATAACCCTCGCGAACGTCTATAGGACGGACCGAGTATCAAACCTAGCGACATGTCCCAAAGACGGCCCTAGTATCAACACTTTCATGTTCTCACTTTCAATTTAAGGTTCATGAATCACGTGTTCGTGTCATCGTGTCACCCATGCCCTGCGATGTTAGTTCAATCCACAATTCTCATCAGATAGACGCACATAGAGTAAAACATAAGGTTTATTAATCATGGAAACTCAACAAATCTCTAATCATACAAGCGAATAGGTCCGGGACAATTATCGAAACATGAAACGAGGGTCGGGGGATGGTTATACCAAGCAAATCAAAAGGGATCACGAAACATGATTTTGGCCCCAAATGGCCATTTGTATCGATACACAAGAAGGGTGTATCGATACACCTGGCCCAGATCCTGAACAGCCGCTCTGGTATCGATACAGAGTCAGTTGTATCGATACAGAGTCAGTTTGTATCGATACCAGTCCATTACGAGCAGATTTTTGACAGCTTTTCTTGGTGCTTTCGTGGGAGTTCAAAACAACACAACCCAAGTAATTTTTCAACATAATGGGCAACATTAGGACTATATAACAACAAGTTCATGAAGGAATTCATTCATTTACAAGATCAAACACAAACCCCAACCAAAATGACTAGAAATGGGTTTTTAAGCAAAATCAAAGGGGTAGAGCAAATTGGAGTTTAATCCATACACAAGCACTTGAGAATGCTTAGTAAAGATAGAAATTTCCCTACCTCAAAGAGATTTGAGCTTCAAATCAAGCAAAATGAGTTTTGATATCCCCAATTTGTGTCTCCACATTTTTGGCCCTCCCGGTTCGGAAAGATGGTACTCCGGCCTCCCAAACACGCATAGAAGATGAATCTTTGGTCGATTGGTGAAGAGGTTTGATGAGGAGGGAGTAATTTGAGCTCAAAGGAGCAAAGAAAATGGAGGAGGGAGTGAGAGAGAGAAGCCAGCTGGAGTGAGGGAGAGAAATGAGTGAAAATTTTCCCCTGATACAAGTATATACACCCCCCTTATTGCACTTACCCTCTTCGTGTTTCAAATGTATTTTAAAGACACCCTTGTGCATTTATCCAACTCCACATTGACCCTCTTTTAATCAATTTTCATTTCCTCACATTTCCCCAATATTATTCTGAAAAAAAATAGTAAAATTTTACGGGTCTTTACAGGGGTGTTTTGGGGAGCTCAATGTAATAAAAAGTATTCATTGCCACTCTATTGGAAATTGATGGCTTTACAGGAGCGCCATTGCGAAGATTCACAAGCTTCTTTCTACGAAAGAATTGGAAAGAGTGTTCCATTTAGAGAAAGTTCATGATGTCCAGATAAAAGCGATTGGCAGAAGGTTTGTGATTATAACTTTTGCTAATGAAGGAATCAGAGATAAGATTATAAAAGAAAGATGGGTGATGAAATGGTTCAATGATATTAAACCTTGGAATGGCGAACTTGCCAAAGAAGAGAGATTTGTTTGGATCTCTTGCTTTGGGATGCCCTTAAGTGCATGGTCCTCGCAAACCTTCAAAGATATTGGTAGTATATGGGGAGACTTTATTGAGGTGGACGAGAACACTTTGAGGGAAGGTTCATACGAAAGAGGTAGAATTTTGATTGCTACGGACCAATCTAAAAAGATAGAGGGTAATGTTGAGCTAGTTGTGGATGGGATGAGTTACCTCATCCGAATCGAGGAGGAAGGATCTTTCAGGAAGGTAGAATCAAGCAATTTTCTTATGGAAAATGCTAAAGTGCTTGGGATAGATTTGGGGAGTGTAAATGAAGACCAATTTTCTCAGGTTCCAAAAGAGGCTGTTATATTGGAGAAGATTATAAAAGAGGAATCTAATGACACTTTTGTGATTTCTAACAAGGGAAACCAAGCTCCGTTTTCGAAACTTGATGTGGTGGAAAATTCAAACTCTTTCTTTGATTCCTTTGTCGAGGAGTCTTCCTTTCCTTTGGGTAATATTCAGAATGTAGAGAGATCAATTTATTTGGAGGCTTGCAAGGAGGGTGTGATAGGTTCTGACTTTCATAATCCAGCCGTAAGGGACGAGGTTTCGGCAGTTGGTGAGACTCCAAATTCTGTCAGTTATGAGAACTTTATTGTGGTTCCCTTGCTTTCTCAATCTCTCCACACCACTTTTGATGATTCGATTTGCCCTTCAGTAGATCTTGTTTCTGCTGATCCTCTTATTAATTATGTTGATTATATGCGTCGTAAGAAGAAAGACCGGATAAAAAAAGGAAATCGAAGGAAACCCATATGGTCTAAAAATCCTTTGAAAAATGCAATCTTTTCTAGGACGAATAGCTGTGATAAAAAAGAGGAGAATTCGAAGACTTTAAATTTGGCCTTGAAGAAAGGAAGAAATGATAAGAATCTTAATAGTTCTTCCAAGATTGAATCTTTTTCTTTGGGGGACGATCGACTCTCTAACTTTGGGCCCAAGCATATTTCTCAAGAGGGAGGAAGTAGCATGGAGAAAATGGTGGAGGATGAATCTTTAGCTTCTGTAACCAATGCAAAACATCTCGATATTAACCTTCTTCCAAGGGATGCAGCTATCTTAAAGGATATGATTGAAGTTGAATTCAAAAGAACATTATCTATGAGCTAAGTATTGATGGTTTTCTGGTGATTCTCTAATGAAGCATATGAGCCTTTAGTTTTTGGTGTAGTCGGTGTGGTCCGAGAGGCTTGGTTTGGGCTTGTTTTCGGGGTCATTTTGAGTGTTTCTGCTTCTTTTGTTTTGGTCTATTTGGGCTGTTTGGGTTGTTTTTGGCTGTGTAGTAGGCTTCTCCGGGCAGTGTTGAGTTGGCTCTCCGTGTTCCGCTCGCTTTGCAGGTTTTTGTGGCTGTAGGGTTTGGGGTCTTTCGGTTATTCGGTGTTTTCGTTTTGGCGGCTTTTTTGGCTGCTTTCTGTTTCGTTGTTTTCTCCTTTTCCTTTTTCTTTCATTCAACTTTGGTCGTATGTCTTCTTCCCTTTTCTCGATGTACCCTTATCGAGTTTTCTTAATAAAATTTCTTTTATCGATCAAAAAAAAAAAAAAAAATCACAAAGGAGAAATTTCGTGGGGTCAGTCTTTGGGAGAAATTTGAAGGTAGCAGTGATACTGTTGTCAGTGTTGTGAATTAAACTTAATTTGATTTGGTTGAGAATAGTATAAGGATGTGTATGTGTTTGTACCCGAATTTGGCATTTTGTCCTGGAGGGCCAAAAAGTGTTATTTTTAGACCGAAGTGGGCTAATTTAACTTGTAAAATTTATGGGCCGCGCTAATTTTATTTTGATAAGTCTTGGCATTAATTTTTGCGAGTTTGGCCCATTTAGTATTTTTCGGCAATGGAAGAGCCCAGTTAATTTTTGCCCATGAGAAATGAATGAGGCGGTTCTAAACGATAATTTCTGAAATTATAAATAAAGGCCATTATCATTAGAAGTGCACCTGTGAAATGCCAAATTGGTAGTTTTGGATCCATTATCTTTAGATCCCATGAAATGAGGAAATGGACCTCATGTGCTTGCAGGAATTGGTTCCAAAGGAGAGACAGTTATTCCCATGACCCTTGAAATTAGGGGATATAACCTCCTTATCAAAATTATCCTCGTGCATTGAGAGATATTTTTGCCGAAAATAATCTTTGATGATTATCAACACAAAAGTAGGGAGTTGGTTACTACCATGTGTCGGCTTCTTACAGCCTCTCCAAGACTCCACTACCCCATTACCCGTAAAAGAAAGGAGTGGAAATTGGGCGCAGATGCCTTTATGGCTCCAGGTTGAAGAAATAACTTCCAATAACTGCCGTTGTGGAGGAAGTTGGACTTCATGGGACACTTGACATGATCGAGAAGAAGCAGGAAAACGGCCTGGACATGTGGCATCATCTCAGCAAGCAGGAAGTTGCACCAACATACAAGTTGCTGCAAATTGGAGCCCATAAATACCAGTTCGCAAGATGGAACAAGGGTTCCACAACCATCAACCTCACGGTTAAAATCAAGTCTCTCGACTTACTCAAGTCTCACAACTTACCTATCAAAGATCCTCAACCCGTTGAAGCCTCTCAACCACGTTGAAGCCACCAACTCCATTGAGTTTATTTTGGTTCCGGCCACACTATCCACTCAACTCCGTTGAGTTTTATTTTTTTCCACAAGATTCTAGACCACCTAGATCTTGTTTTCTATTTCCTTGTACCCAAACTTTGTTAAACCGTTAATGAAGTTTGATTTATTTTCCTTTATATCGTTGTCTTCTCATTTTCCACACGGTTGGAAAATTATCTTGTTATTTTCTTCTTCTCACACAGTTGGGAAATTTGAAGTTCTCTTCGTTGAGGCAAAACACGAACCAACATTCAGCCTCACCCTTTGGGTCGAACACAATCGCTCTACATACGAAGTCAGAAAAAAGACATGCAGGCCTTTACTACAAACGGACTGTACCGCACAGTCCTGGCACGCCCGCAACACAAACCGCTCCGGCGCTCACGGTTTCGCTTGGAGTTTTTCAGGAGAAACAATATGCATCTATTGCAATATGGTATGGCGTGGCCTGGGAGCCTCTCCAAGGGGTCTCCCCCCACCGTGTAATGTTGTGTGTGTGTGCAAGAGAGTGCATGTGTGAAAGATATCAGTGAGAGTGTTTGTAATTTTGTAAAATTTTTATGCAATAAGATTAAATGTGTTTGTGTGTAATTTCTCCATCAGATACTGCACGTTGTTGTTAAAATTATCTACGATGCCATATAATGCCTTTTTCAGAAAAGGGCAGGTTGGGGATCACGCAAATTATTTAACCAAGGATATGATTGAACGGATCGATAAAATTACAACGGATAAATTTCACGGGTTAATTTTTGGAGAAAAAATTGAATCTAATAGTAACGCTAGGTGATCACTAGCAAGTAGTACCACCATCTGACCAGGGGATACTGTAGTAGTTATATAAGCATGTACTCCTACAGATACTCCACGCGTATACTTCATAAAATTTTAGAATAAAGACAGTCAAGTGTGAGCTCCACATCTCCAATATTTCTCTTAAGAAATAGACAAGTTTAAAATATAGCACCAAGATAAGCAAGCTATAAGAACATCTACTAATTGATGAATTTTGCACCCAAAATGAACAAAGCCTGAAAGCTTATTTATTCAGATCAAAACAATTCAACAACAATATATTACATATGTAATTCCCACTCTATGGAGTATGGGCAACGAAGATTGACCGGACTCGTAACGTTTCACACTTATTGCATAAAGTAATTTACTACACTTAGAATTTTGAGGAGTGGTAGGATACATGAAAACTTTCCCTGAAATGGTTTAGGATTATAAATCTGGACCATAGATTTCTCTTTCCTAGACCATTTCGGAGAAAATTTTCGTGTATCCTAACATTTCCACAGAATTTTAAGTCACTGAGATAGCGGCGTCCTACACAAAACAATTACATGCGAAAAAAGGAGGGATGAAAACAAGATACAATAGATCAAGTCACTCTTTCATCACATTAAAAGATCCAACCCTGACCCTTCCATCTTCTTGGTTGTGATTTGATCAAGTCGCTCTTTCATTTCCTCTGTCAAGCTGTTCTTCCAATCCCCAACAACACCAAGCCTGAAATAAGAACTTTTGGGAAAGCCTATCCATGGATCCACCCCATTCCTATTGACTTCCAAGCTTTTCAACCTATCTAAGCTGCACCTCCACAGTACCTTATCAACCTCTTCGTCTTTTTCAAAAGGCCTCCCAAGAAATAAAGCCAGCTTCTTCACTTCCCCCCTCGGATCCCTCTTCATCTCTTCATACTTCAAAAAGAGTATTTTTTCAGGCCTCTTTATGCTCTCTTTCCAGTATTCCAGCACATGATCATGGAAGGGACCGAAGGGATGAACCCCATTGCAGAACTGGTCGAAAGTTCGAATTAAAGGCAACGGGCCTTGTTCAACTGTCCTGACGGAGTTAGCAAAGTGCCATAGGGAAACAAATGTGTCCTTTGGATTGCGAGTAATGTAAACGATTTTACTGTTCCCCGGGCTCTTGATGGATTCCGGCAGCTTTGTGTAGGGCAAGTGTGTTCGGAAGAGCCTAGGGGATGGCATACCTGGTTACGGGAAACGCAACATAGTTAGAATCATGGAAATAGTAATTAGCGAAAGTATTGTATTGAAGATTGGACACATCAGTGAGGTCCGTCCACAATTACGTCCTTTCAAGACACATGAATTGCATACCTGAGATATCATAAGTGGAGTTTTTTTTGCAAAGATCTGTATTTCAAGAGAAGGGATGAGCTCGTTGGGGTGGCTTTGGCTCAAAGGATCCTTATAACCGTCATCATCGCCGTCATCATTAACCAAACGAGCATATGGGTTCATGATGCAGGGAATCAGAGCCTTGAGCCATGAGGTTCCTGTCTTCATCGAGGACGCCAGGAGAACATCGTCATCACATGCCTTGAAGTGCGACTGTGCTTCCATGGTAGCAACAAGGTGGGGAAGCATGTACCAGAACCCATCCCACTTGTAGAGATGAAAATTTTCCCACAATGTCTCTCTTGGGAGCTCATCAAATGGGAAAGAAGAAGAAGAAGTGTTTGGTGATTTGCTAGTTGCCATTATCAGGGGAGGCCGGATAAGAGTTTGGAACACCTAAGCAGTGGATATATCAAGTGTGCTGAAAGCATAGTGATCAATAATTTCCATGTTCTATAAACAGAAAGTAGATCACAATGACACAGTTGTGTCATTAAGTGAGTGGGGCCAAGCTATCTAGGATTTCTGGGGAATTCAATTTGGAGGTTGTGTTGGAGCTTGTCTGACATTGGTTAACTTTAACCTCCAAAACTTGTATGTAAGTTTAGGCAGGCTCTTCGCTCATTGCCATTTAATTTTGAATTGGATGCTATAACATGATATCAAAACTAGGCATTGAGAAACTGTTGAACTTGATTGATTGACCCCAATTCGTGCCTTAAGTGCACTTTGGTTCATTGTTCGATGCGATCCCAGTGGTATGGATCCGTTATTTAACTCTAGACCGGCGAGTCAAGGATCGCACGTTTGGGGGAGTGTTGGAGCTTATCCCACATTTGTTAATTATATAACCTCCTACATGAGCCTAAACGGTCTCCCTCATTGCCAATTAATTTAGAGTTGAATATATGAGATATCGTATGGCTATTATTTGTACGTGCGTGATCCCCCACCAATATGTTGAGTGAGAGTGAGATTGTGTGGAGTGCATTTGGGGCGTGTTGTGCTTGAGCTAAATTTTTATTTTTATTTTTTTTATCTCATAGCTATTATTTGTACGTGTGTTATCCCCCACCAATATGCCTTTCTTTCCCCTTTGTTTTCTCTATTTTTCTTATTTATAAATGGCTCTTTTTTTTCGTCCCAACCCACAAGTTTACAAAAACCACATTACTCGATTACACTTTGTTAAAAATGTTGCAACTGACAAACACAATAATATTGTAGAAGTAATATTTTCTTACATTGAATTAAAAAATTCCGATGGTGGAAAATTAAAAAAAATGGGCGAATTAAAACGGTCTATTATTATTTTTTTTCACACAAATCATATTTAAAATACAGAGTAAATTTTCTTATTTTCTTCAAGACAAATTCTTCAATCATATCTTTTTATTCTTTTTGTTTAAATTTTTTGTATTTATAATGGGAGTGTTAAGCCGAAAATTTTGACTTAGCACAAGTCATATTAATCAAGATGTGTGATGAATTTTTTTATTTAAGCACGGTACCATTCTTGTCGTGCGTGGTATAAAAGTAAAAATGCCGTGTCCACGTCCATCATTTATTTTGGACGTTGTCAAACAAAAAATGTGCTAGCAGTGGGAAGGTCCTGGTGGACTATTCTTATAACCAAAAAGAAGTCGGTCATGTTTTGTTCAATTCAAAGCAATTGCCAAAAATATAAAAAAAATGAAAATAAAGGCAAAGTTACATTTGCTAGAAATTTTCCACGTGAATGGGAAATTATGAAATTTCTCTTTCAGCCAACTACCCCACTACCCAACGTGGGCTAATGGGCAAACCAATTCCATGCTCTCTGTTCACACAAAAGGGAAAAGAAAAGAACGTGTGTATGAGAACCACCCACACAAGTTAGTGGGTCAGTTTTGACCAAAACTGAACGTGGGAAAACTACACTTCCTCTGCCTATATAATGGAGAGAACTGCATCAGTTTAGGAGGACTTTTGGAGGAAGAAGGAATTTCCGGAGAAGTGTAAAACAGAGAAGTATAAGAAACAGAGAAAACAAACGGAGAGAACAAAGAAAAAAGAGAGAAAAGTCTGCCGAAGAAGAAAGCTCGAAGCAATTTCAAGTGTGGGTTTCAAATCTCTTTTACGCTCTCTCTCTCTCTCACCCTCAATCTTCCCCGGTCCTTTTCCAAAAGGCGATGAGCCGATGATAAATTGCTCATTGCCATGTGTTTGGCTCATAAAATATTTGTTCATTACGCACCCATGTGGCCATAAAATGAACAATCTTTTATGGGCCGAACTAGAAGAATTCAATTCAAATGCCGTTTCTCTTGTTTAACCCCCAAAATACTCGTTCATTACGCCCCCATGTGGCCATATAATGAACCGTATATTGTGGGCTAAAGAACCCGTTCATTACGCCCCCACGTGGCCATATAATGAACGGTGTTTTGCGGTCTAAAAATTGCCCTTCGCAGGCTTTAAAATGATGCCCCTTTTGGCCTCAAAAAAATGCCCACTCGACTGTAAATATGACTCCCCTCGTGGACTCAAAATTTGTCATCATTATATTCATTCATTACGCCCCCATGTG